>SEYY01024570.1:17500-20000 GCA_009176605.1 Armadillidium nasatum | reverse complement strand
TATTTTCATCCGTGTCTCTGGATAAAGAGACTAGTTATATTCACATCCGGAACATTATTCTTATCCGAGTTCCTACGTATCCGACGAGTTATATTCAAATCCGAAACATTATTCTTATCCGAAATCCAAGATATCCGACGAGTTATATTGAAATTCGGAACATTATTCTTCTTATCCGAGTCCCTGGATATCCGACGAGTTATCAAATCCGAAACATTATTTTTATCAGAGTCCCTAGATATCCGACAAGTTATATTGAAATCCGGAACATTATACAAGTTCATTCACGAAAAAATTCCTTTTACTTAATCTCTATCTGTGTCTGTTTATCAATAAAGCTGCTTGGCTACATCTATTTCCCCAATTATAATTCCTAATAAAGCTGCTTGGCTACATCTATTTCCCCAATTATAATTCCTAATAAAGCTGCTTGGCTACATCTATTTCCCCAATTATAATTCCTAATAAAGCTGCTTGGCTACATCTATTTCCCCAATTATAATTCCTAATGAATTATACTAGCCACATATACACCTAAATTGGCAACATAAATGACTAAACTAACTACATTAACACCAAAAGTATCTACACAGAAGCTACTTCTTATCAAAATTAACAGAAGCTACTTCTTACCTAAACTAACTACATTAACACCAAAAGTATCTACACAGAAGCTACTTCTTACCAAAACTAACTACATTAACACCAAAAGTATCTACACAGAAGCTACTTCTTACCTAAACTAACTACATTAACACCAAAAGTATCTACACAGAAGCTACTTCTTACCTAAACTAACTACATAATTACATAAAGTACCTATATAATTACATAAATTAGCCTCATATTTACCTAAACTAGATACATAAATACCAAAACTAGATAAATCACTACACACTTAAAAAACAAGCTACATAATTTAAAAAATTAATTACATAAATACTTTAACTACATTAACAAAAAATAACTACAAATTTACCCAATGTAAATACTTTCTTACCTATACTAACTACATAAGTACCTAAATTAACTACAGAATTACCTAGTAGCTATATATATATATATATAATTATCTAAACTAGCCTTTTACTTATCCACACAAGCTACATAAATCCTTAAATTAGTTACATCACCACATACATACATAATTAAATAACTACATGAATAATAAAACAGGCTGCATTGATACCAAATCAGTTATTTTTTTTCGAGTTTGAAGAGAGCGTTTACACAAGACAAGTTTTATTCCACTAAAAGAAAAATTTATTGCTAATCGTGACCAATTGCAACACCTGGGGGGGAAGGGAAACTGAAAGTGAGGGGGGGGGGAAGGTAAGGGAATCTGAAGGAGGATGAGGAGGACGAGGAGGAGGAAGAACTATTCATCATTTTCAAAATCTGTTCCTCATTCCTCATCTTCCCAGATAGAAACATCAGAAAGGAATGAAAATAATAATAATAATAATGATAGGAAAAAGTAAAAGTAATAAATTAATAATAATAATAACGATAAATAATAATAATAATTAAACAATAACAATATTTAGAATAATTAGAATAATATTGATTATTAAATTAACAATAATAATAAAAATAAATATTAAAAAATAAACAAATTGTTTTTTATTATTACATGCAAGCTTTTTTGAAAGATAATCAAAAGCCTAAATAAAATTAATTATCAACAAGAATAATAATAATAATAATAATAATAATAATAAATAATAATAATAATAATAATAAATAAATATAATAATGATGATGATAATAAAATAAAATAATAATAACATTCTAATAGTGAATAAATTTAGATTCGGAAATACTATATAATTTATTACACATACTATATAATAATTTATTATCTATTCAAAGTTCTTGACAATATAATCATAAAAAAAATCAAACCAAGTACATTCAATATGTGCATTGCAAAACATTGTCCTAACGAATCGTTGGGACAAGTGGCAAAAATGTCAATAGTAAAATTTTAAATTGAAAAAAAGACATGTCAAGCTTAAAAAAGTCGCTCCACCGATTTATTTTCTAATAAGAAATTAACTGAAAAGAATTTGTTTACATTTTTGTCACTTGTCCCAACGATTCGTTGGGACAATTTTTGCAGTGTACCTTTGAGGTGTGATCCTTTCTGCATTTTTTTAACTTTTTTTTTAATTACTTTATTTAGCTTTAAGTTACTGTATGAATGAATGCGAAGAGAGCTTTAAATATTTACTAAGTATTTAATATTTAATAATTTTTAAATTCCTTAAGTTTTCTACTTTCGAACTACTCTAATTTTTAAAGTTGTAAATAGAATTTATTTTTCTACTTTTTTACCTTTTTAGGTTTATTTTTGAGATTTTTTTTTTTAATTTTGAGATTTTACTTATCATTTCTCTCTCTCCTATCTCTGCATTTCCGAGATCTTTATTTCAGAGATTTTTTTCCCTCTACTTTTTTTATTTTTAAGTTCTTTCTCTCATTTCATCCTTAATTCTGA
>SEYY01024569.1:65000-70000 GCA_009176605.1 Armadillidium nasatum | reverse complement strand
GAAATTTAGTGTTATCTTTTGTACTATATTATTCAAATTAGAGGCTCTTGTGTATTAATTCTAGAGGGCGCTCACAGCTGACAAATCACTCACTCACTTTTAAAACAATGTATTTACGTTTCACCCCTTCCCCCTTCCCCCACAAAACTACAAGCTCAAGTATTGTTGTGAGGTTTTCTAAATTTTATACGCAATTCTGTTTACGTACAAAATAATAAAACTCTTTCATAAAATTAATGAAGTGAATTAAACTAAAACCCATTTTTCCATCATAGAATTCTATCAACAGACGAGTAAATCAAATTACGTTTTGAATTTCAATCATCAGAAATGAATTGCATTGATTATTAAACAAGACTGACTAATGACGTTGCTATTTCAACAAAATATTACCAAAACTTTAACATCTTTGCATGGAATTGGCATTTCATTGCTTCCGAACTTGGCAAAACATAAAGGAAAACAATTTTTTTTCAAAGTATTTTAGGAGAGAGAGAGGGAGAGAGAGAGAGAGAGAGAGAGAGAGAGAGAGAGAGAGAGAGAGAGAGAGAGAGAAGAGTAAAAAGAGGGAGAAAGAGAGAGAGAAGAAGATAGAAAAGAGAGAGAGAGAGAAAGAGAAGAAGAGAGAAAAAAGATAGAGAGAGAAAGAGAAAAAGATAGAAATAGAGAGAGAGAAAGAAAAAGAGAGTGAGAGATCCCGTTTTACAATGGTCCAATTTACGACTTTCCACATTAGAAACCTTTTCAAATATATCCATAAATGGATAAACTTTGGAAAAGCAAAAAAATTCATATAAATGGTCACACAGGAGCGCTGTCTTCTTTATATATATATATATATATATATATATATATATATATATATATATATATATATATATATATATATATATATATATATATATATATATATATATATATATATATATATATATATATATATATATATATATATATATATTATATATATATATATATATATATATATATATATATATATATATATATATATATATATATATATATATATATATATATATATATATATATATATTATATATATATATATATATATATATATATATTTACAGAACGCCATATATATATATATATATATATATATATATATATATATATATATATATATATATATATATATATATATATATATATATATATATATATATATATATATATATATATATATATATATATATATATATATATATATATATATATTTAATATGTGTATTGAATTCATTTGCACACACATTGTTGTTTAATTATTTTTAGAAAAAAAAATTCTCCTACTGAGGACACAATCCTTTTTTGGCGCCAAATTTCTGATATTTTTTCCCCTTTTGGTGAATAAGATCAATCAATGTGAGTGTTCAGCGTTTTTAGGTTTAAAGAAATGGCAAATAATTTTATACAGATAGGGGTTTACTATATATATATATATATATATATATATATATATATATATATATATATATATATATATATATATATATATATATATATATATATATATATATATATATATATATATATATATATATATATATATATATATATATATATATATATATATATATATATATATATATATATATATATATATATATATATATATATATATATATGTATATATATATATATATATATATATATATATATATATATATATATATATATATATATATATATATATATATATATATATATATATATTTATTTTTTTATTTCACCTCTGGTGGGCAAAGGCCAGAGGCCTACCAATATTCCACCAGAGTTAGGGGGGAAAGTCGGTAACATGATCTAATTAAAGGCCGACATGACCTGATACACGGCGTTTGAAGGTGGCTAAGTCATAGATGAAGGAAGTGTGTTCCAGACTTTACCAGTAGAGTACATGTAAGATTGAGCATAGCGGTTAAGTCTGGGGTCAGAGAGTTGGACAGAGAAAGGATGAGACTGTGTAGAAAGACGAGTCGCACGAACCCTTCTCAGTGGAGGAGGTATGCGACGAGAGAGTTCAGAAGAGCAGTGTCCATTGTAATAGCGATAGTAAAGAGAGAGTGACGCAACATTTCGACGGGCAGAAAGAGATTGGAGAGAATTAGTGAGAGCAGGAGAGTTGATAAGGCGAAAAGCTCTAGACTCCACCTTTTCCAGGAGAGCTGTATGAGTGGAACCACCCCAAATGTGTGACGCATACTCCATACAAGGGCGAACAACACCCCTATACAGAGCAAGCAACTGTGGTGGTGAAAAGAAATACTGAAGGCGCCTCAGAACACACATATATACATATATATATATATATATATATATATATATATATATATATATATATATATATATATATATATATATATATATATATATATATATATATATGTGCCGAAGAAGGGGAACTACTCCCAAACCTCTAACTATCATGCTATAGCTTTGAACTCGCTCTTTCAAAAAATTTCGAATCTCTCCTTTACAGAATTATTTGAAAACCTGTTAAATAATCTAATCTTATTTCTCATCGCAAAAATAGCTTCCGTCAGGAACGGTCAACCGATAATGTTTCTCTTCCCTCTGACACTTCTTTTTCGGCATTTCGGTGAATCTTATGCTGTACTGCTGGTAATATCCAAAACCTAATATAGAATCTGACACAAAGCTTTGATTTCTAAAATTCTCTCTTAGAATCTTACTTTCTGATACCTAGCAACGTTTGTAGACTGTCACCGTTCATCCTTTAAACCTATAAATAGTGGTGTTTCCCATGGTTCTGTTCTATCATGAATTCTTTTTCTACTTTTCATCTATACATTGAAGTCACCAAGAATGATGATCTCAGAGAAGGATGAAGACGATTGGATGGTTTCTCCTTTGGAGTTTAGATTGGCAATACAATTTTTTTATTAAAAAAGTTGACATCTCACGGGCAATGTCCTATTCGAGGAGAGGAACTTTTCTAGGTACTATGTACCTAGGATCTCATGTGGGATCGAACCGGCTCCCTCAATCACGTGAGTTAATCACTCTACCGTTTGAGCCATGGTAAAGACAAATTAACCAATTAAATAAATAAAAAGAACATGTAAATTCATTTGAAGATTGATCAGAGAACTTATTCATAAAAGAGAAGTTTCATTGACCTTCTAATTAGAAAGACAATAGACAACATTCTTGACCACATAATCACAACCCTCGCATTTGGATAAAAAGGAGAGTAACAATAAGGAGAAGCAGAATAGAATTTTGAAGTGCCATATAACAACTGAGTTTCTGTTAAAAACAAGAGGTTACATTTAATGGATGAGTGGTCGTGATGTACAACAACGTGAAAACTAGAATAAGAGCAGCGAATGTATCAGAAATTAAATGAAAAAAAATGAAGTTATGCATGAGAACAAAGAGGCAGTACTATGATGACACAAACTTCACCAGTGAAGGCCACCAATCCAAAGATATGAGTAACAAACACACACACACACACATCTATGCACACGCACATCTACACACACACACATATATATATATATATATATATATATATATATATATATATATATATATATATATATATATATATATATATATATATATATATATATATATATATATATATATATATATATATATATATATATATATATATATATATATATATATATATATATATATATATATATATATATATATATATATATATATATATAATATATATATATATATATATATATATATATATATATATATATATATATATATATATATATATATATATATATATATATATATATATATATATATATATATATATATATATATATATATATATATATATATATATATATATATATTATATATATATATATATATATATATATATATATATATATATATATATATATATATATATATATATATATATATATATATATATATATATATAAACTGTTAGGAGGAAAGAAACTTGCTAATATATTCCATTCAGGTTATGAGATTAAAAATTTTATTTTTAAAAGAAAAAAAAATATTCTGAAAAATTGAGTTAAAAAACACTTTCACAAAAGCGAAATAGACAAAGTTGCCAGATTAGTTGCAAGAAAAAGTTGCTAGATTAATTACTTACGAATTATAAAGTCATTTAACTTTTATAACTTCTTTTTTTTTTTTTTTTTTTTTTTTTTTTTTTTTTTTTTTTTTTTTTTTTTTTAGCTTCTTCAATTTTTATTCACGCGTTTTATAAAAATTCGTATGAAGAAAATTGAAAAATTGAATTATATTTTGGAATTTTTTTTTTTTTAAATAAAACTAAAAGATAAAAGAAAAATACCTGTTAATCTCTTTTAAGATTTAATTTCTGAAAAATATTTTTATTTACTATATATATTTTAAAAAAATTTTTTTTATAAATTAAATTTGGATTATGAAACAGAGATTTAAATTTTGGAAAATTTTTGATTTTAACATTTATTGTTTCAAAAAACAAAAACCAATCCATATGCGTTCTTACAATATTCAGATAAAAATCAAGATTCTTACCATTGTCCGTAATGTGTCACTCAAACATTCGCATCTGTTTTAAACACCTGAACGTTTTGGAGTTCGTTTTTGCAATTTTATAATTATCAAACTGATTGTGTTCATATTCAATATGTGTTCTAAATCTAGCACATCATGTCTGTTACACTGTATGAGTTGTAATGTTGCAACAAACTCGTACTTAGAAATGTAAATTATCAATTCTCTTTTTTAAAAAAATTTGTAATTTCAAAATAGAAGAAAAAGGTGGAATATATGTCGAGAGATAATATTCATAAGCTTGTCAAACATATAAACGCACACACAAAAATAAGCTTACACGTAATCACCAGTTTCTCAAACCTCTCGTAGAGTATTTTAATAGAACACTTTCTGCATGCATGGTCTGTAGTGCTATTGAAAAAGGAAAACGACTCGAAAGATCACCAGTTAAAACCAACATCTTCCAA
>SEYY01024569.1:55000-60000 GCA_009176605.1 Armadillidium nasatum | reverse complement strand
ATTGATGTAAGAAAGAAAGATAAGAAACTGAAGACTAAAGACCAATCAAGTTTTATCTTTAGCTGTGAAGACTTACACTATTAAAAATACTAAAATATATTGAAAGCGTTGGTTTGATTCTCCATGCGGGTTCCTTGTAGAAAGTGACAAAAAAGTTCCCCTCTTCGAGAAAGGTAATGAAATAATGAAAAGGACACTCAGCAGTAAACTTGAAACACTTACTTCTACAGAAGTGATAAGTATTCTTACTTAAATATTGAAAATTTTATGAAAAATAATTTTTTTTAAAATTATCTGCTGACATTGAATAATAATTTTAAGTGTTTGGGCTAGAAAGAAAATAAAAGATGTCATTTTTATCTTTCTTTCTTTCTTTTGAGATAAAAAAAAAAATTATACAATCTGTAAGCTACGCTAATAAATCAGGAAATATTATATTCCCATCTCAGTTATGCATCAAAGCTGAGTAAATTTACAAACGAATTTAAAATGTATCTCCATTAAGGACTTACTCTTTCTGTCATAAAAGGCAGATATGTTGTGTGAAATGGCAGAACTTTGTTTTGGGAAGGGGATCATGATTAGAATGACCATTGGAACTTTTCCCTCCTACTTTCCCACTAGGGATTCCTCACGGGAAAACGTTATGCAGAATACGGTCTTTTCAGATTCATTTTTTTTACTTTGTATTTTGCTTGTTCGAATATAAATTTTTAGCATGCTTTTATGATATATATATATATATATATATATATATATATATATATATATATATATATATATATATATATATATATATATATATATATATATATATAATATATATATATATATATATATATATATATATATATATATATATAGTAGTTGTTATACTGTAGACGATTCTTTTTAGTGTCATTCTACTCCTACAAGACAGACCTTTTCTCGATTATCCAAACTTACCAATAAAATACACGGTTTCCGAGGAGGCTCATTCCACGGCCGTACATTTACTAGTCCCTTCATCAAGGATAAATGGAGGCCTAGTAGTGGACCACCAAGTTTAGATGGTGCGATGCCTAAAGGTAAAAATAAATAATATCGCCATTGTGTATATAATAAAAAAAATATTAAAAAAAAGATGCACCATTGTTTTTTTTTAAAAGAAAGTGTTTTAAAAAATAAAATAATAATAATAAAAAAAATAAAGTGAATTGAACCCCCTAACGCTTGTTTTTCATATAAAGAAAATTACTTTAAATTTCAGTTGAGCAAAAATGGCCATTAATAAGCATCATTGACACTAATTCATACCAGTCTTTAAATCCTAACGTAAGTAAAAAGAAAACAACGCTCATCATTTTGCAGCTTCACTCACGACACTAATTTTAAAATTAAATTTTTTTACTTCACTTTTTTATTGTCTTTTAATATATTAATATTATTGGAACAATTAATAAAACGTATTTTATGAAACTTACTACAAAAATTATCTAATACATGACAATTATTACTAACACTACTAATATTTTTATTCTTTTTCATTTCTTTTTTTTTTTTCATTGGCTTCTGTTGTGTTTTCATTTCCCACTTTTGTGCATGAAGAAAAAGCTGGTTTATCTGCTGGAATTGTTAATCGTTCATAATTATGTATTGATATGTGAAAATTATATTCTAGAGATATTAACTATTTTAACAGGACTAAATATCTCCATCTTAGCAACTTATTTTCCGTTTTATTATAAGATTTTCTTTTTTTTTTTAAGCATGCTAAGGAATTAAAAAGAGTCGTAACACCTTACTTAAAAATTATAACTGATAAAATTGTTGACATAAAATAATGAAAAAAGAAAATTAATTAATATCAGACTAAAAATTTATATTAAAAAAAAATCATGATTTTATATATTTTTGGTGATAAACAAGCGGAATTTTAAATCAAGATAAAATAATATTCATTTCAGCAACTTTTAATAAACTTCTATTTTTTAATCTAGTTTTTTATTCTTACAGGGGCGTCAAGAATATCTTAGAGTGCCTGGCGTAAGGTTACAATCAACATGTTCTTCCAGCGATGGATGTAGTTTAGGGTCGTCTTCATACGACATTCCTTATGATAATACTCCTCTGACACTCCTAAATGTACCTGGAATGACTGGGAAGCATAAACCAGCTATGCAGACTGGAGGAATAGACTGGGAAAATGATCAGGCAAAAGCAGACTGGCTGCAGACCATCGACATAAATGTCATCCATCCAACACCAAATGTTTCTCCGTGTGGGTCAGTAAGAAGCATATCAGATCATTTGTACGAAGGCCCTCAGTGTTTAACGATTCCTTCAAGGGGAAGATCAGCCTCTGTTGTTTCTGATGATTACCAAGAATGCGAAACTCGTTCAGTTGGTTCCGATTCCGTTTTTTACGAAAATTCTACGAGTGAATTGGATTCAGACAAAGGAAAAGTAACTAATTCAAACGGAAGAATTAAAAGGACTCAAAGTCTTTCTGTGGCTCAAGTTCATTCTAAAAGAAAAAATGGCTCTCAACAAACTAAACGTAAAGTTCATTCTTTCCGTCTTCCTATTAATCCTAAGGCTGCTCTAACTCCGATGCCAGAAATTCTTCAAGGAAAACCTCTTAAACTTTCTGATTCTTTAGTGCCTCCAATTCTTAACAATCAAACGTCAGTAGCTGCTAACTTAAATATTCCTTTAGGATCGCATCTGAGTACATCTTGCGAACGGTTAAGTACTCACAGCGCGCTTCTTTCTGAATATGATAATGTATCACGCCAAACATCGGCGGGAACTATAAATCAGGGTAGTAGTTTCGAAGATGATCCTGTAGTTACTACTTATACTGTACCAGTTCTTCGCCGATGCAATAGTGCAACTACCCCTGAAGTTTCCGCGGATATAAAATCTGATCAATTTAAAAGGGCAGATAGTGAAGTTACAAAAGTTCAAAGGTCGGATAGTTCTGATATAAAACATCAAACGTCAACTTCTTCCAGTGGAAGTGATGATGTAAGTGAATCCGTATCTTTTCATCTTTTTGTTCCTCATCTTAGCGTAGATTGTCCATCAGCTGACACATCTAGAGCATCAAGCCCATCTTTAAGTCCTACTCCACCAGGAAGTCCTACATTCGGTGCTTCTTTGAGTGTTCCTACCCCATCCTATCATAGAAGCAGTAGTCCTTCTAGAGGCAAAGGAAGGGGATTAATCCCTGAAGGACGAGGCATTCTTAAACGTCAGTTCAGTCAATACATTCCTTCGTCACCAAGGGAAAAGCCTCCTTCACCGTTTGGATTACCAACGTCTTTTGAGGAAGAAGAAGAAAACGAAGAAGAGAATCAAAAGGAAAGACAAAAGGTTGAAAGAACCTTAGAAACAGATTCACATATCCTGAATTATGATACTGTTGATACTATTACTACTGGTTTAAATTCATTCTTAGAAACCAAACACCAAAATAAAAGATCTAAAGAATATTATAATAAATTTCCCAATCAGAATGAAACCAAGTTCTAATTAAATTTATAGGTTTTTTTTATCGGAAAATTTACAAAATTAGATTGTTGCCTAATAAGTAACACAATCACAAAAGTATATATAAATATAAGAATTCTGAAAACAAAATTTGGGTAAATCTTAATAAAAAATTTGAAATTTTAGATTTTAACACGTAAAAATAAAAATAATTTTTAATATATAAAATTTCAATGAAGTTAATTTAAACTATTCCAAATTTTTAGAATTTTTTTTTTCCTTTTGCCTAACTTAATTGAAATCGCTTGCTTGAAGTTTTTTCACAACTAATATTTTCATGAAAATTTGAATATAAATCGCACTTATAATTAAAATAAAATATTTACTCATTTCGAGTAAGTAGAGCTTTTGTAATGCAATTGAACTTTTTACGTGAGCGATTTACCACCGAAATCGTTAATAGAATTAACTTTTTTATACAAATTAATTAAGGTGAGGTTGTGTAATATGCGAAGCAAAATTTTCGAAGCTTTTGCAAGTTAGTGGACAAGATATTAGTGTTATTTTAATACATTTCATTATTCGACAAGTTTTTTTAAATATATATAAAAGGCATAGGTGAGATAAAGTGTAGATTATTTACCTTCTAATATCTAATGAGATATAACAATATATATACTCGTATATAAAATAACAATGAGACTAATATTTTAAAACAATTGTGATGAATTTTATTAATTCTAAAATAATTTTAAGAACCTCAGAAATATTTCGAAAGTAATAGACTAAACCTCTGCTTTCGATAACTATCTGTGATGACCCAAAAATCCTTATTTAGAAAAGTTATAACTTAAGCATCGTAACACCTTAAACATAGTTTAAATGTCTTTAGTTTTTCCTCCTGGCTTCCGTGTTACATTGTTTAGGGATCAAAAGAGAATGACTCATCACCTATGGATTCGCAAATAACGTATTTTAGGTTGGATTGTTTTTGCCTTCCTTTATATTTTTGTACCTTGCCCCGAATTTTTTTTTTTTTTTTTTAATGGAAGTAAAATTATTTTGGTGCTCTTCAAATATGTGATCTACCGAAAGTCTGAGATCTATCATTCTAAAACATTCATCTACCATTCTATTACGTAAAAATGAAAAAATAACTTTCATAGATTTATTTAATAAAAATCAACATAAAAATAACGAGATTCAAGGCCCATTTTTTAAAACAAAAACAAAAGGTCCATCAATAAATTTTCATCTGGAAGTGAGTTTCTTTTTTATAGGAAATGGAATATATTTATTAATTTATTTAATACATTAACAGTAGTATGCATAGGCGCTGAAAGAGCCAACATATGACAGGTTAAGCCTATTCGCTGGCCGTATGCGTACATTTACCTTTCAAGTCAAGGTTAGGTTAAGTCAAACTAGTTCGTTAGATCTAAGACATTGTTAAATCTAACAAACTAGCTCGACTTAAAGCAACCTTGACTTTAAGGGTAAATCTATGCTAATGGTCAGCAAATAGA
>SEYY01024569.1:45000-47500 GCA_009176605.1 Armadillidium nasatum | reverse complement strand
TCATCACCAGTACCACCACCACCGCCATCACCAGTACCGCTATCATCAACACCACCACCACTACCATCATCACCAGTACCACTATCTTCAACAGTACCACTCACCACCACCATCATCACCAGTACCTCACCAGTACCACCACCACCGCCATCACCAGTACCGCTATCATCAACACCACCACCACCACCATCATCACCAGTACCACTATCTTCAACAGTACCACCACCACCCTCATCTCCAGTGCCACTTTCATCAACAGTACCACCACCACCATCACCAACACCGCTATCATCAACAGTACTGCCACCATCATTACCAGTACCACCATCATCACCACCACCATCACCAACACCGCTATCATCTCCAGTACCACCACCATCATTACCAGTACCACCACCACCACCATCACCACCACCACCATCACCACCACCACCACCACCCTCACCACCACCATCACCAACACCGCTATCATCGCCAGTACCACCCCCACCATCACCAGTACCACCACCATCATCACCAGTACCACTTTCATCAACAGTACCACCACCATCATCAACACCAATACCACTGTTATCACCTGTACCACCATCATTACCAGTACCACTGTCATCACTTGTATCACCATCACTATTATCTCCAGTGCCACTATTATCAGCAGTACCATCACCACCATCATCACCAGTACTACTATCATCACCAGAACCACCACCACCCTCATCACCACCAGCGGAATTTCCATTTTGACCACCACCATCATCACTACCGCTACCAGTATCCAAATCTTCAGTTTTTCGAGTTTTGTCTCTTCGACAAAATACACTATTCTTAGTATGAACACAATTCACAATTTCAAAGTTCTTTCTTAAGCATTCAATATCTAATGAATCGGGACTGCACTTTTCATCATCAGTATCTGTTTCCACATTTTCGTCTGAGCACTTTGAACTTTCTGGATTAACTTTGCAATCATCTTGACCCTGATCATTCATTGGTTTAGAGTCATCTTCATCCTGATCATCCATAGGCTCAGAATCTTCCTGATTTTCCTCACTTAAAGGTTCAGAATCACCTTCATTCTTATCATTCATAGGTTCAGAATCTTGAACTTCCTCACTTAAGGCTTTAGAATTATCATCATCCTGATCATTCATAGGTTCAGAATCTTCTTGAACTTCCTCACTTAAGGCTTTAGAATTATCATCATCCTGATCATTCATAGGCTCAGAATCTTCTTGAACTTCCTCACTTAAGGTTTTAGAATCATCATCATCCTGATCATTCATTGGTTCAGAATCTTCTTGAATTTCCTCACTTAAGGCTTTAGAATCATCATCATCATCCTGATCATTCATAGGTTCAGAATCTTCTTGAACTTCCTCACTTAAGGCTTTAGAATCATCATCATCCTGATCATTCATAGGTTCAGAATCTTCTTGAACTTCCTCACTTAAAGCTTTAGAATTATCTTCATCCTGATCATTCATAGTTTCAGAATCTTCTTGCTTTTCCTCACTTAAAGACTCAGTATCATCTTCCTGACTCTGACAATCAGGATTATTAGGCTCACTCTGGCAATTAGTTTCTTCTTCCTGCGTTTCATCATCAGTGCATTGTGGTTGATCGGGGTTTTCATCACATGAGAGCGAGGGTAAGACTTCGATCTCCACACTTTCTGTTACACATCGATCATCATTCGGATTTTGAAGACATAAATCAGATTCATTACTTTCTTCAACAGATTCATCATTACTTTCTTCAGATTCTTTCTCCAGATTTCGACACTTCGGATTATATGGGTTCATTGCACAATTAGAAATGAAAAACTTTTCACACTGCACATCATTATACATTGGAAAACACTTAACAACGGGAACCATGGGCTTTCTTTGATAAGTTCCGGGACCAAGAGGATAGTTTGGCCTCCTCGTATTGTAATTCATCATTAATGGTTTGGCAGGTTTCTCTAACCTTTTTGGTTTGCCGTAATTATACCCGTACATGCCTTTAGATGTCTCTGATACATAAGATGAATAAGATGTTTCTGATACATAGGATGAATAAGATGACTCTTGCTGCCTTTGATTATGAATACCAAATGGAATATTTTTTCCAATAGAAGTGTCCTTTCTGTGAGGTATTTCCAAGATGTTTTCATGTGCTACTACTGTCTGATCCTCTTTACGACATTCCTTACATTTTTCGTAACAAATCTAGAATTATATATATATATATATATATATATATATATATATATATATATATAATATATATATATATATATATATATATATATATATATATATATATATATATATAATATATATATATATATAATATATTATATATATATATATATATATATATATATATATATATTATATATATTATATATATATATATATATATATATATATATATATATATATATATATATATATATATATATATATATATATATATATATATATATATATATAAGAGAAGAATATTTACCTCAGCG
>SEYY01024569.1:17500-20000 GCA_009176605.1 Armadillidium nasatum | reverse complement strand
GATGATTTGAGTTAAAGGTGCAGCACTCGATAGAACCAGGTCTAGACGCACACGGATTCGGGACCACTGTTGTAACGCAGCTCGGGTGGTTGGGATTATGTGCACAACATTCTTTCGAACCTCGACTGACTAAGCAAGGATCAATTAATTTGGGTTTCTCAGTTCGACAACTGAAGTGGTTTCGGTTGTGCGAGCAACACTCGCGCGACCCTGGAGACAGCAAACAAGGATCCGATCTAGGAGTTGTACTGGCAACCCTGCACCTCGGATCGTTCGGGTTATGAGAACAGCACTCATAGGTGCCGGGTCGAAGATCGCATGGATCTGGGGACTTCGTAGTGCGTTGTACGCAAGACGCATGGTTTCTGTCGTACGCACAACACTCTTTAGATCCTGGCCTCCTTCGGCAAGGATCAGGCCTTTCTGTGCTTGTGGTAGGAGTTCTGCACCTCGAATGCCTAGGATTATAAGCGCAGCATTCGGGAGAGCCGGGGCTCCTTCGGCAAGGATCGTATTCGGTTGTGGTGGTCGTTCTTATCGTAGTGGGGGTTCTACAACTTGCGTGGTTTGAATTGTAAGAACAGCATTGCCTCGATCCCGGATTCGTCAAGCAAGGATCCGGCCGAGATGTTGTTGTCGTTCTCGTCGTACATCTGGGATGATTAGGATTATACACACAACATTCCGTAGAACCTGGTCTTCTAGCGCAAGGATCGTACCTCGTCGTTGGCCTTGGCGTGGTTGTTCGTGCTGTTGTTGATGTTACCCGGCAACTGACATGGTTTCTATTGAAAGAGCAGCATTCGCTGGACCCGGGCCTTAATCTGCAAGGGTCACGCGCTGCTGCTGGCGTTGTCGTTCTGACCACTATGCAACTATCGTGCCTTGGATTGTACGAACAGCATTCGGATGTGCCTGGTCCCAACCTGCACGGATCGTATTTAACGGTCGTGCTTGTAGTCGTCAGACAACTTACGTGATTTCTGTTGTAAGAGCAGCATTCGATCGATCCAGGACTTCTTCTGCAAGGGTCCGGACGGGATGTAGTAGTCGTTGGCGTGACTCTACAGCTTGGGTGTCTCGGATCATACGAGCAACATTCAGACGACCCGGGTCTAACTTGACAAGGATTCGGCCTCGCTGTTGTCGTGCTAGTAGTGGTGGTCGTGCACCTAGGATGCCTAGGGTTGTAAGCGCAACATTCAGCGGAACCCGGTCTCAGTCTACAAGGGTCGTACCTCGTCGTCGTAGTAGTAGTTCTGCAACTCGCGTGATTCCGATTATACGAGCAACACTGGATGCTACCCGGATTGGTTACGCAAGGGTCTGGCCTAGAGGTCGTAGTGGTCACTCTCTCCTTGCACCTCGGATGGTTAGGGTTGTACGAGCAGCATTCGGGAGAGCCAGGCTGACTTCCGCATGGATCATATTTTGCTGTTGTCGTTGTAGTCCGACAACTCGCGTGATTTCGGTTGTATGAACAGCATTCGCTAGAACCCGGTCTCCTTAAGCAAGGATCCGGCCGTGCAGTAGTGGAAGTTGTCACTCTGCAACTAGAGTGTCTTGGGTTGTGAGAACAGCATTCAGAAGACCCTGGCCTATGCAAACATGGGTCACGCCGATCCGGCCTCTCAGTAGTAGTAGTAGACGTTGGGATTGGCCTTCGACAGCTAGGATGATTTGAGTTAAAGGTGCAGCACTCGATAGAACCAGGTCTAGACGCACACGGATTCGGGACCACTGTTGTAACGCAGCTCGGGTGGTTGGGATTATGTGCACAACATTCTTTCGAACCTCGACTGACTAAGCAAGGATCAATTAATTTGGGTTTCTCAGTTCGACAACTGAAGTGGTTTCGGTTGTGCGAGCAACACTCGCGCGACCCTGGAGACAGCAAACAAGGATCCGATCTAGGAGTTGTACTGGCAACCCTGCACCTCGGATCGTTCGGGTTATGAGAACAGCACTCATAGGTGCCGGGTCGAAGATCGCATGGATCTGGGGACTTCGTAGTGCGTTGTACGCAAGACGCATGGTTTCTGTCGTACGCACAACACTCTTTAGATCCTGGCCTCCTTCGGCAAGGATCAGGCCTTTCTGTGCTTGTGGTAGGAGTTCTGCACCTCGAATGCCTAGGATTATAAGCGCAGCATTCGGGAGAGCCGGGGCTCCTTCGGCAAGGATCGTATTCGGTTGTGGTGGTCGTTCTTATCGTAGTGGGGGTTCTACAACTTGCGTGGTTTGAATTGTAAGAACAGCATTGCCTCGATCCCGGATTCGTCAAGCAAGGATCCGGCCGAGATGTTGTTGTCGTTCTCGTCGTACATCTGGGATGATTAGGATTATACACACAACATTCCGTAGAACCTGGTCTTCTAGCGCAAGGATCGTACCTCGTCGTTGGCCTTGGCGTGGTTGTTCGTGCTGTTGTTGATGTTACCCGGCAACTGACATGGTTTCTATTGAAAGAGCAGCATTCGCTGGACCCGGGCCTTAATCT
>SEYY01024568.1:37500-43852 GCA_009176605.1 Armadillidium nasatum | reverse complement strand
TTTTGGCGCGAATGGGACTGACATAAATTTTTTTTGATATATTTATATATATAAAAGAGTATTCATTTGCAATCGAAAATGGAAAACGCTAGGTTTGATTAGAATTTTACAAAATTCATTTTTAACTTTTATTTTTAGGATAGTAACGCAGAGGTGGCGGGTTTTAAATAAAAATATTCTCTCTTTCTCTCTAAGTGTTTCAAACGATCCTTCTTCCTGATCCCTATATTATATATATATATATATATATTTATATTATATTTTATATATATATATATATATATATATTATACTATATAATATATATATATATATATATATATATATATTATATATATATATATATATATATATATTAATCACAGGTATCAAGAATAATATCAAGCTTACCTATTTTGAAGGTCAAAATAAATGAAGGAACGACGTGAATTGTAGACAACGAATAAACAAAAGATATATTAAAATAATTGCAAAGCACATATGATGCACACAATTCTCCCACAGTTGTAATTCAAGAATTATGACGTCACTACCCAAATAAACAACCCCAAGAGAAGTAGAGGATTTAATAAGAACGATTATAACAGTTAGAGCACAATGATTGCGAAACGAAGGTTATGAATGGCAACAAGATTTAAAGTAGAAAACACTATACCCTACTTTAAAAAAAAAATTATTTTTTTCTCGTCGAAATCAAAATCTGTGATTTTGAACAAATTCTAAACTATATGAAATAGAGCAATGATATTTAATTACTAAAATCTACATGTCATTTAGAACTTGGAAGTACTCAAGGACCTTTCCTCTATCTGCTACGGTTCAGGAGATAAGAGCCCCTAAGTATGCAATTTTTCATCAGAATATCATGAAACACCTTGGTATGCATGTCGCTTGAAATTTTCCGAGTTTGTAGATGGATGATGGCACAATCTAATTCTAAGTAGTCAGATTCAGTATTCTTTATAGTTGGAATAAATAAAGTGATACCGTCCAAGCATCTTTAGGTGCAACTAGGACGTTAATGCTGTCACTAAAACATAATAAAATGTACTATAGAAAATCTGTGACAAGAATCTTTCCGGAAATGATCCTTGGCTACATTTCAAAGGCTTATATCTCTTTGCTCGTACATTACAGAAAAAAGGGGACTCCAGATTCGGAATCCCCTATCCCAAAATAAGTTTTTACTGGCTTTCAAAGCTCTTTGAATGTACTATTGAGTCTACATCGACTCTTATTTAGATATCACTTAAACCGCATATACGGATAGATCTCGTCATGCTGAGCCCGCATATGACGGTCCCTGAGCCCTACGACGTCCGGTTCGGGATATATCTTTACTTTAAAAAAAAAAATTATTTTTTTTCTCGTCGAAATCAAAATCTGTGATTTTGAACAAATTCTAAACTATATGAAATAGAGCAATGATATTTAATTACTAAAATCTACATGTCATTTAGAACTTGGAAGTACTCAAGGACCTTTCCTCTATCTGCTACGGTTCAGGAGATAAGAGCCCCTAAGTATGCAATTTTTCATCAGAATATCATGAAACACCTTGGTATGCATGTCGCTTGAAATTTTCCGAGTTTGTAGATGGATGATGGCACAATCTAATTCTATGTAGTCAGATTCAGTATTCTTTATAGTTGGAATAAATAAAGTGATACCGTCCAAGCATCTTTAGGTGCAACTAGGACGTTAATGCTGTCACTAAAACATAATAAAATGTACTATAGAAAATCTGTGACAAGAATCTTTCCGGAAATGATCCTTGGCTACATTTCAAAGGCTTATATCTCTTTGCTCGTACATTACAGAAAAAAGGGGACTCCAGATTCGGAATCCCCTATCCCAAAATAAGTTTTTACTGGCTTTCAAAGCTCTTTGAATGTACTATTGAGTCTACATCGACTCTTATTTAGATATCACTTAAACCGCATATACGGATAGATCTCGTCATGCTGAGCCCGCATATGACGGTCCCTGAGCCCTACGACGTCCGGTTCGGGATATATCTTTACTTTAAAAAAAAAAATTATTTTTTTCTCGTCGAAATCAAAATCTGTGATTTTGAACAAATTCTAAACTATATGAAATAGAGCAATGATATTTAATTACTAAAATCTACATGTCATTTAGAACTTGGAAGTACTCAAGGACCTTTCCTCTATCTGCTACGGTTCAGGAGATAAGAGCCCCTAAGTATGCAATTTTTCATCAGAATATCATGAAACACCTTGGTATGCATGTCGCTTGAAATTTTCTGAGTTTGTAGATGGATGATGGCACAATCTAATTCTAAGTAGTCAGATTCAGTATTCTTTATAGTTGGAATAAATAAAGTGATACCGTCCAAGCATCTTTAGGTGCAACTAGGACGTTAATGCTGTCACTAAAACATAATAAAATGTACTATAGAAAATCTGTGACAAGAATCTTTCCGGAAATGATCCTTGGCTACATTTCAAAGGCTTATATCTCTTTGCTCGTACATTACAGAAAAAAGGGGACTCCAGATTCGGAATCCCCTATCCCAAAATAAGTTTTTACTGGCTTTCAAAGCTCTTTGAATGTACTATTGAGTCTACATCGACTCTTATTTAGATATCACTTAAACCGCATATACGGATAGATCTCGTCATGCTGAGCCCGCATATGACGGTCCCTGAGCCCTACGACGTCCGGTTCGGGATATATCTTTACTTTAAAAAAAAAAATTATTTTTTTCTCGTCGAAATCAAAATCTGTGATTTTGAACAAATTCTAAACTATATGAAATAGAGCAATGATATTTAATTACTAAAATCTACATGTCATTTAGAACTTGGAAGTACTCAAGGACCTTTCCTCTATCTGCTACGGTTCAGGAGATAAGAGCCCCTAAGTATGCAATTTTTCATCAGAATATCATGAAACACCTTGGTATGCATGTCGCTTGAAATTTTCCGAGTTTGTAGATGGATGATGGCACAATCTAATTCTAAGTAGTCAGATTCAGTATTCTTTATAGTTGGAATAAATAAAGTGATACCGTCCAAGCATCTTTAGGTGCAACTAGGACGTTAATGCTGTCACTAAAACATAATAAAATGTACTATAGAAATCTGTGACAAGAATCTTTATATAAATATTATATATATATAATATATATATATATATATATATTATATATATATATATATATATATATTAATTGTTCTTGCTTGTTGGTGTACGAAACCATTCGTTATAACATTAAATTCCAACTCAAGCTTTTAATTTGTGGCAATAACCATGTTAAGAATTATATTAATTTTTGACCACACTTGACGACATCCATAAATTGCAAATGGCTTCCCATATTTTAGATTATATTTATTTAGTTTATTTTTTATTTCTTTATTTTTTTTTTTACTTTTATACAAATTGAGAAATTAAATATTCTTATTATTACTATTAATCGAAACTTTAAATGAACTACTACAATTATTGTTATTTTCTATTATTATTATTGTTATTATTATTATTATCAATATTATTATTATTATGATTAATTATTATTATTATTATTATTATTATTATTATTATTATTATTATTATTATTATTATTATTATTATTATTATTATTATTATTATTATTTATTATTATTAGATTATTATTTATTTTTATTTTTTCATTATTATTATTATTATTATTATTATTATTATTATTATTATTATTATTATTATTATTATTATTATTATTATTATTATTACTATATTATTATTATTATTATCCTTATATATTATTATTATTATTATTATTATTATTATTATTATTATTATTATTATTATTATTATTATTATTATTATTATTATTATTATTATTATTATTATTATTATTATTATATTATATATTATTATTTTATTATTGATTCCTATTATTTGATTTTTATTATTATTATTATTATTATTATTATTATTATTATTATTATTATTATTATTATTATTATTATTATTATTATTATTATTATCATTATTATTATTATCATTAGATTGATAATTTGCAATTTCACAGGAAGAAAAATGTTAACAGTTGGTAATTCCATGTTCCTACCAGTTACTGATACGAGACCCTCTTCTATGGGTGTCAAACTGAACGTTTGCATTAAAATCCAACCTATTCTAAGTTGATTTGAGTTTGTAAAGTCCGTGATCCACATAACCTGTTTTCCCGTTCCACTTCCTTCATTCTAGCAAAGGAAAATTAAGGTTGGAAAGGGTATCATATTTTTCCATACCACGAAACAACATACCTTTAGGTCGTGCTTCGGTACCGCACCAAGAGTGAAAAATAGTGCTATGCACTGCACAGCACCGCGTACCGGTGTGCCGCCGACAATAGGAAAAACGTTTTGCCCTTTTGATGTTTTTCCCCAAATTCACTGGAAAATGCAAGTATGCATATTGGAATCACGATCGGACCGTTTGGAACTCTTTTTTTCCTGCCGGGAATCCAGCTTATTTTCCCGAGCTGCAAAACTTCAAGACAGTATTATTAATATAGAGTGAAATGCAATGTTATAAAAGTGTGGATAACGGTTCTTTGCAAGTGTTAGTATCTCAAATAAATTGATTTTTATAATTTCTTCTTACAGGGAATTTTTTATTTTTTTACAATTTTAATTCTTCTGTATTTGTAATTTTTAAGGTATAATTAATAAAAAATTATTAAAATAATAATAGTGTAAGAATAGCACAAATAATATAAATATAGTTTAAATTATTTATATCGTCGTATTTTATAAATTTATAAATTATTTTTGCCCTATCTTATAGTATAAATTATTTATACTGTGGACAAATCTGCTATTCGATTTCCTTAATAAATATTTTCATGCTATTAAATCATGTGTAATTCCTATTTGCATAATTTGCATATGCAAATATCGATATCGAAATCGGTTTTAAAATCAATGCATCGATAATGCCTACCTTAAATGTGTATGTATAGTTAAGTCCTGTATTTTTAATGACCAGACGCGTTTGCGAGCCTAAAATAACCGGAGCGTCTACAATGCACTAGGGTCCTTGGAATTACGTATTTAATATAAATATATATAGTTAAATATACTTCGATATTAATCGATATATCATAGGCTTTTATAACATACAAGTTGAAAATCTAAAATGCTAAAATGAACGATTTTTGGTCGAAACGGTCGGGACTGTTTACATTTCTCCACGCTTTATTAAGTAGTTCTTATTTCAATTTTAATTTTCAATTTTCAATTTTCAATTTTAATTTTAAATATACATTTTCTTTGTCCTACTTTTTTAAGCATATAAAATAAATAGTTTTTTACTGTTTTTTACAGTCATAAATGAACTACTAAAGTTATTTGTAAATCATTTATCAATGGGAAGAAATAAAGGAGAAATTCCATAATATATAATTAAAAATAATGAAGAGAAATAATGTCATTAAATTATAATTTATTTTTTAATTTATTGATTTAATTTTATTAAAAATTATTTGTTTGATTTATAGATTTGCTATTTATTTATTAATTAAAATTTTATTCCATTTTCTTTTTAATTAAAATGATTTGATTTATTTATAGAATATTTATTTATTGAAATTTTATTCATTTTTCAATTTAATTTTATTAAAAATGATTTGATTGATTTATAGATTATTTATTTATTGAAATTTTATTTATTTTTCAATTTATTTTTATTAAAAATGATTGGATTTATTTATAGATTAATTATTTATTTATTGAAATTTTATTTATTTTTCAATTTATTTATTTTATTTATTAAATATTAATTTAATTGATTTATAAATTCGTTATTTATTTATTAATAAAATAATTATATTTATTAATCTAGTATTAATTGTAGTATAATGATAAAAGCAACTTTAAATACATAAAATATAAATTATTTAAATGAAAAATCATTTAAACATAAAAAATACTTTTATCATTTCAGCAAAATTTGATTTAAAAGTTTTAACAAAAAAACTTTTATTTAATTAGAAGTAAAAACAACAACAACAATTTCAAATATTTATTCGAGCGAATTTTTTGTTATTGTTGTTTTGAAAGGGAAATTCGTGGAGCAGTGGAGACTCTTCTTTCAGGAAATTAAAAAGGCAAAAACAAAGCAATTTAAAAGATCACGTGATGCCCGTGGGTAAAGAAGGGGTATTCAACAACAAGGCATCAGAGAGAGAGAGAGAGAGAGAGAGAGAGAGAGAGAGAGAGAGAGAGAGAGAGAGAGAGAGAGAGAGAGAGAGAGAAAGAGAGAGAGAGAATATCTACCAAATTTCAACAAATTTTAATGTGCATTTTTATTAAAGAATTAATAGTTATTTAACGTAACT
>SEYY01024568.1:15000-17500 GCA_009176605.1 Armadillidium nasatum | reverse complement strand
TGCAAGATTGAAATTGAAATCTAAAAAAAAAAAAAAAAAAAAAAAAAAAAAAGAAAATCAGCAATCTACTCTAATTTATTTTAAATTACTTTAAATAATGTTCTACATATGTTATATATACTATATATATATATATATATATATATATATATATATTATATATATATATATATATATATTATATATATATATATATATATATATATATATATATATATATATATATATATATATATATATATATATATATCTTCTGGTGGGTAAAGATCAGATCCCTTTGAACTTTCCCCAGAGTTGGGGAAATACCTTCTACGAATGAGAGAGTGATTGAAGGAGGAGGAATAGCTTCGGAATCTTCTAAGGTAGAGTGAAAGCTTGAAAATGTGAAAGTCATAGGAAACTGAGAAAACATATAAAGAGAGTGTCTCAGACTTTACCAGAATAGTACCTGTAAGACTGAGCATAGCAGTTGCCTCTTGGATCAGAGAGATGAACAGAAAAAGGATGAAACTGTGTAGAAAGACATGTCGCACAAACCCTTTTTAATGTAAGAGGTTTATGACAAGAATTCAGAAATGCAGTGACCCTTCTAATAGCAATTGTATATAGAGAGAATAGGGCAACATTTCGACTGACAGAAAGAGACTGGAGAGAATTAGTGAGAGCGGAAAACTTAATAAGACGAAAATACCTAGACTCTACCTTTTTCCAGGAGAGTTGTATGACTGGAACCACCCCAGATGTGTGACGCACTCCATACAGGGAAGAAAAACACCCCTATAAAGAGCAAGCAACTGGGAAAGCTTGAAGAAATCAAGAAGACACCTCAGGGCGTCCAATATCATAGAAACTTGTTTAAAAAGAGTAGTAATGGTGATCTTTCCAAGGAAAGATCGCGAGGAAGAGAAACATCGAGAGTATTAAGAGGACCAATGAAGATTTGAGTTATGTGTTTTTGAAGAAAATGAGCAGAGAGAGATTAAAATAACTGAGTTTTGAGACATAGAAATGACCTTGTTTTCTCTGCACCAATTTGAAATACGATAAAGATCAGAGATTAGTTGCTTCAAAGCTATCCTCTAGCTTCATTTTACGGCTCTTGGGAGAAGTACCTGAAAGGAATAATAAAGGATGAAGTCATCAGCATATGAGTGGATAGGTGATGAGTTAATAGAGAGGTCTTTAATGAAGAGTAGAAAAAAATTATTAGCGAAAGGACAGATCTCTGAGGAACACCAATATTAACAGATTTAGAGGATGAACTGTGGCAGTCTACAACAGCTGATATAGAAAGACCGGAAAAGAAATCAGAGAGGCCACATAGGAAAGGATAGATTACGAAAGGGAGAAGTTTGGAAATCAAAACTTTGTGATAGACTCTATCGAAGTCTGTGGAGATATCCAAAGCAAAAGCCTCAAAGAAATGCTGAAGAGTGGAGGACCAAGAATCATAGAGGAAGGAAAGATCACCAATAGAACTTTCTTTATAAAAGGAAAATTCTGGCAATCGCCAACCAGAGATAAAATTAAAAGTATTGAAATGTTTCCCGTTAAAAATAAATTCGAATTTTTTTTTTTAGAAAGAACGAAGGTTAAAGAAAGGCGACGATAGTTAAAGGGTTGATAAGGGATCCCCTTTTTCGACACAGGATGAATGAGCTCACGCTTCCAGCAATAAGGAAAAGTTGAAGTAGAAAAACAGATACGAAATTGTTTACCAAAGGAATGGTGCAAGCTCTAAAGCACAAGTTTTGGAAACCACAGGAATGATAATACCATCAAGACAGGATGCGTTTTTAGTGTTAAGGTCAGAGATATAACGGAAATGATATCTTTAAAAGAAATTAAATTATTTGGCATAAATGAATTGGAGAGAGTTGACGGAGGAGGAAAGGCTTCAAAATCTTCTAATGTGTAATTAGAGAGAAAACTGAGCAAAGTGTTCAGCTTTAGTAGAAGGTAAAACGGCAGTTACGCCGTCAGAAGAAACTACTGTAGAAAAAAAATAAAAAATAAATGTAGGTAAAGTAGACATTTTTTTCATTTATTTATTTATTATTATTATTATCATTATTATTATATATTTTTTTCCAAATTTCAGAAAGGGCGTTAGGAAGAGAAACCAGAAGGTTTATTGCATTTACGACGGATAAATGAATTTTTGGTGTCACGGAGAATAGATTTTACACCAATCCTGGATGCATTATAAGTGTGCATGAATTTCTAAAATTTGAAAACGTCGGTAATTCCCGAAGGCAGCATCCCTGACGCAAATCAAAGTTAAATCAAAGTTGGTTTCCATTTATAGAAGGGAAAGAATATGGATCGTACGCCTCCATTCCGAAGAGAATTAACTCTGTAAAGCGCTCCTCAAACTGTGCGAAAAGGTGGGTACCATTGGGCAATGGTGGAATGGGAAATACCATAACACACCATATACCCAATGGCGTTAACTTCATCATCTCGGGAGCGCTACTTCCTTTCCCCACTAATATATATA
>SEYY01024567.1:0-15000 GCA_009176605.1 Armadillidium nasatum | reverse complement strand
TATAGATACAGAAAAACGTCAGAAATAGACTTTTTTCAGTGCGTCGAAATGAATATACCCTGCAGATTTCATAAAAATCAGTCAAAAATTATATATTTTTTTTAAATTGGACCCACCCTCTATGCAGATCGAACGAAATTAAGATAAAAAGAAAAAACACATTATCTTCGAATATCGCAAATTCAAGATCGTCTTAGTTACTTGGATGTTCAAGCAATTGAATCTGATGTTGCTGCAAAACTAGATAATGAAGAAATCACACAGTTATTTTCAAATAAGATGTAAGGAGAATATCAGTTATAAGTAGTTAAGCACTTAGGGACTCCGGGGTGAGGTCCCAGGATAACTCCCCATCGAACAAATAGAAAGAACAAAAAATTATTTTCAGAAAATTGGAAGAGAAAATTCAACTGATATTGAAACAAAGTTGAATAGAATTTCTAGAATAATGGAAGAGATAACCAGCTTCTTCCATTCATTCATCTTCTAGCATCCAAGCTCTGATGTCCGAAGTTGGCGGACGAAACCGGTCAGCAAATATTTGAAAAGAATTCTTTTGGAAAATTCGAAGAGAAAATTCAACTGATATTTTTAGTTATTGTTATAATTATTATTATTATTATTATTAGCTATTGCCTGCGCATTAGTCCTAGATGGGAACAGATGGTTTTTAGGCCTAAAACAAGTTGACCTTGTGAACACCTGCGCATTAGGCCTAAGATGAAACAGGTGGCGTTTTGCTTAAAACAAGTTGACTTGTGAATACCTGAACATTAGGTCAAAGATAGGAAAGTGGCTGTTAGACTTAAAACAAGTTGATCTTGCGAACACCTTCTCATTAGGCCTAAGATACCATTTCCACGGACATGTCCATTACGCTTAAAACAAAATTTGATCTTGCATCCTTTCTTAGCAGACTTAGTGAGTTAGAAGACTTTAAAATTGCTTATGGTGTAGTCTGAGAGCGAGAGGAGTGTCTCTGAAGCCATTGCCCTACGTCATGGGCGGTCGAAGAAGTCCTTGTTGGGGGAGGATTCTTCATATTTATTCTTAAGCTTTCCTGACGGGAACTCTTTTCGAATCATCTTGGCGTAGTAGTAGCGCTATGGCTTTCTAAGTGGTCGGAGATCGATTCCATCATATAGCAAACTTTAAAAATCTTATTACATTTATTTTCAGTCTGTGAGTGAGTGAGCATACTTTAAAAATTGTATATATATATATATATAGTATATATATATATATATATATATATAATTCTTCTAATCTTATCTCGATCGTCAATATGGCTTTTGTAAAATATTCTCTACTGGTGACCTTTCCTTTCTATCTGACTCTTGGTCCTCCGCTCTTCGACATTCGGTGAATTTTTAACTGTCGCACTGGACACATTGAAAGCTTTCGATAGAGTCTGGCACAAAGCTTTGATTCAAAACTTCTCTCTTTCGGTTTTCCTTTCCGGTCGTTCTATAGCAGTTGTTGTACAAGGTTCACAATTCATCGTTTAAATCTAGAAATAGTGGTGTTCTGTTCCCCAACACTTTTTCTAGTTTTCATTAATGACTTTCTCTCTATTACTTCATACCTAGCACTCCTCTGCAAATGATTCCAAACTTTATTACTCCTTTCAATTTGAAAGATGCCCCACTCAACAGCGGTTAACTGACATTAGGTGGGTAGCTTTGTAGCAAGTAACCTCTGATCTTTCTCGTATTTCAAATGGGCAGAGAAAACATGGTCGTTTCAATACTAAATCAATTTGGGCGTTCCCAACACGCATCACTCCTTCTTTTAGTTCCTCACTCCTCTACTCGACACAGTCTTCCACACAACTATAGCAACTTCTTCGAAAATACACAACTAAATCTTCGTCTGTTCTTATATTCTCGATGTTTCTTTTTCTTGTGATATTTCTTGGAAAATCATATTACTTCTCTTTCTAACAAGCTTCTAAAAGTTGGGTTTTCTGAGTACGCCTCATACTTCTGGCGTGGTTCCACGCATACAGCTCTCCTTGAGAAGGTGGAGTCTAGAGCTTTTGGTCTTATCAGCTCTTCCTCCCTCACTAATTTTCTCCAGTCTCCTTCTTTCTGCTAACTCACTTTTTACAATGGATACTGCTCTTCTGAACTCTCCGTCGCATACCTCCTCCATTGAGAAGGGCTCGTGCGACAAGCCTTTCTATACAGTCTTATCCTTTCTCTGTCCAACTCTCTGTTCCCAGACTTAACTATTATGTTCAATCTTTCATGTACTTACTTTAAAGTCTGGAACACACTCCCTTTACTTGCACACCTTAAACGCCATGTATTGGGACATATCGGCCATTAATTGACCCTGATTCCGACTTCCCCAACTCTGGTGTAAATTAATAGGTCTTCTGGCCTTGCCACCCAGATTAATATATATAATATATATATATATATATATATAATATTATATATATTATAATATTATTATATATATATATATATATTATATATATATATAATATATATATATAATTATTATTATTATTAGCCGCTGCTATTTCCAACAGCTTCTATCTTGAGCTTTCTTCCTAACTTCGCCCCAACTTTATCCCATCTTCTTAAGATCTTCTTTTACAGTTCTTATCCATTTTCTTGCAGGTCCTCCTCTTCCTCTCAGTTCACACTGTTTCTATCTTACAGTCTCCTTACCCACCTCATTCTTGTTTCTCCACAGACGTCACAAGTTGGTAAATCTTCTTCTGATCACTCTGATCACTGATTTCGTTTTTAACTTCTTGTTGCTTATAGTTCTCGTCTAGAATGTCACCAACATCTTCGCAAGCGCTTGTTTTGAAAAATTATTTCCTTATATCATCCTCCCCCCCTCCACTCCTCCTGTCCCCACATTTTACATCCATACAACATTTCCAATTTTACCATGCTAATATTTAGTTTAACTTTGGTCTTGATCACAGCACTATTGGTCTTCCATTATTTATTCAACATTTTGAAGCTCACTCTTGCTTTCCTTATTCTCCTCTTAATATTTTCTATCGACCCTCCTGTTCTTATCATCTTTGACCCCAAATATTTAAATTCTCTCACCTTCTCCAATATTTTACAGTTTATGTTTAGATTTATACATCTCTCCGATTTTATAACCATTATTCTTTTTTTCCCCCATTTATTTTTAATCCCATTTTCATTCCATATTTTTTGCATTCTGTTTAGCTCCTGTGCATCACAATGTTGTTGCTGCATGTGATATAATTCATTATGCAAACGTCATCTACAAAATCGTTTTCATTTTCCATTTTATTCCTTTCCCTCTCCCTTCCGTTATCTTCCTCATCACCCAGTCAAATGCCACAATGAACAAGGCTGCTGACATATTACATCCTTGTCTGACTCTGCTTCCCATCCCAAACTCCTCCGAAAGTTTTCCTCACATCTCCACCACATACACTCGTAATCTCTATAAAACATTTTGATCAACGTTATCAATTTCTCTGGTACTCCATATATCTCTTGAACTTTCTAAAATCTACAAGTGTTAATTACATATATCTTCAACTTATTGCCTTGTTCTACTATATTTCTTACTAAATTTATCTGGTCTATACAGCTTCCTCCTTTTCCAAAATCTGCTAATGCTTTCCTTAATCTTTGATCTGTCTTCTCATATATATATATATATATATATATATATATATATATATATATATATATATATATATATATATATATATATATATATATATTATATATATATATATATATATATATATATATATATATATATATATATATATATATATATATATATATATATATATATATATATATATATATATATATATATATATATATATATATATATATATATATATATATATAGTATATATATATATATATATATATATATATATATATATATATATATATATATATATATATATATATATATATATATATATATATATATATATATATATATATATATATATATATATATATCTTACTCGCAGTTAATTAAAGTTTGAAGAGACGGGTCTGTTTTATCAATAGGCGGGTAAAGTCCAATGAGTTTCACTTCTTTTGCTTCGTGAGCTTTTTGACCAAATTCCTCTTCCCATTGTCTGATGGCTTCTCGAACGCTAGTAGATTCTTTCATTTCTAAGTTTATAATTTAATTTTATGGCTTCTGGCATATATATATATATATATATATATATACTATATATATATATATATATATATATATATATATATATATATATATATATATATATATATATATATATATATATATATATATATATATATATATATATATATATATATATATATATATATATATATATATATATATATATATATATATATATATATATATATATATATATATATATATTATATATATATATATATATATATATATATATATATATATATATATATATATATATATATATAATTTTGGTATTCCTCAGGGTTCTGTTCTATCTCCTACTTTTATTCTACTTTTCATCATCGACCTCCTCAGCTGTACTTCTAAATCTGTTCATTCTTGTTCCGACGAGTCAACTTTCCATTCTTCTCCGCATTTCAAATCTGCTACCTCTTTTGCTTCTAGAGTTGCTTCTCCTTTGCATATAATTTTCAGAGCTTTCATACACATTTTTGTATCACGTTCTTTAGTCAAATCGTAAACTGTGACACATAATATTCAAAGTGGCGGAGATGGAAACCACGTGATTAAATAAGGATGGAGAAAAAACAACATGACGAAAATTGAGAAATAATGACGTCACCCCTGGGAGGTAAACTGATTGGTCTTAAAGCCTTCCTTCATTCACAAGAGAAGGTAATGCGTCTCTTGGCACTCATAACGGAATCAAGAAAGAGGATAATAAAAATGGGGCGCTGGGTTACGCCACCTTCTCTATTGTGGGGCAGAAAAAATGGTAAGGAATTGAATACCCCTTCTCGAAGTGGGTTGAACACTCAAAATGGGGTCGTGAAAAAGGTTAAAAAAATCGGATGCTGCTGCTCGCCAACCAGTCCCTGAGGAAGGAGGGAGATTTTAGGAAGTATATCCCTACGGGGTAGGATTGAACCCTTAAAAAAGGGGTCAGGAAAAAGCATGGTAAAAATGGTGAGCTGGTAGCTACGCCATTGCCATCTAAGGGAGAGAAAGGGTGAGACATCCTTCAAGGTTGGGGACTCTAACCACAAAGTGGGTCAGGAACAAGCTTGGGGTTGCAACATTGCAGAAAATGGCCTCACGAAAGAGAGTGAGGTCCACCTGGTCTAGTTAGATTTGCAATTACAATTCGAAGGCCGACATGACCTCTTGTCCCTCAAAAGTGCCGTCCTCACTACTATATATATATATATATATATATATATATATATAGTATATATATATATATATATATATATATATATATATATATATATATATATATATATATATATATATATATATATATATATATATATATATATACCACATAAAACCGTGGAATATAATTTGTATAATTTACTCCTGCTAATGAGGATTCGAACCCTGACCTCTAAGATGGTAAGCCATTGCGTTAACCACTACACCAACTGATGGTACAAAAAGGAATCACGTTGGAACTGCTACTGGTCAACCGCCATGTGATACAGCTCCAAAGGACTCCTCCGACCACACTCGGGCGTAGGGTTAACAGGTCAGTTCTATCCTCGTAACCACAGGTCAATAACTAAATATAATTACCACATAAAACCGTGGAATATAATTTGTATAATTTACTCCTGCTAATGAGGATTCGAACCCTGACCTCTAAGATGGTAAGCCATTGCGTTAACCACTACACCAACTGATGGTACAAAAAGGAATCACGTTGGAACTGCTACTGGTCAACCGCCATGTGATACAGCTCCAAAGGACTCCTCCGACCACACTCGGGCGTAGGGTTAACAGGTCAGTTCTATCCTCGTAACCACAGGTCAATAACTAAATATAATTACCACATAAAACCGTGGAATATAATTTGTATAATTTACTCCTGCTAATGAGGATTCGAACCCTGACCTCTAAGATGGTAAGCCATTGCGTTAACCACTACACCAACTGATGGTACAAAAAGGAATCACGTTGGAACTGCTAATGGTCAACCGCCATGTTACAGCTCAAAGACTCCTCCGACCACACTCGGGCGTAGGGTTCAGGTCAGTTCTATCCTCGTAACCATAGGTCAATAACTAAATATAAACCACATAAACCGTGGAAATAATTTTATAATTACTCCTGCTAATGAGGATTCGAACCCTGAACTCAAGTTTATTTATGCTCATCTTGTTTAAATTGTGCTAGAAGTCTAAATATTTCTATTTTGTATGTACAGGGTGTCTGTAGCAGGTACCATCTACCTTGATATGTTTCATCTGTTTTTGGAACCACTGCTTGTTGATGATAGCATGGTTTAAATTGTTGTGGTTCAGCAATATGGAGAGTCATGCTATTATGTTCTAATTGTTCGAGAATATCTCAATAGTCGCTTTTCATATCGATGGATTGGACCTGAAGGACCTAGACCCTGGCCTCTGCGTTCTCGGAATTTAACTTCCATGAAATTTTTTGCGTGGGATTTTATCAAAACAAAATTTATCTCAAAAAATTAATAATTTAACCGAACTTAAAGAGCTCAAGCGAATAGCAGTGCAAGAGATAACTCCAAAATTCTTCAAAATATGTTTCGCAATGATAAAGAGAGTTGAAATTTACAGGGCAACAAACGGAGCATATGTTTATAGTTTTCAATAAAATTCTGACATAAGATTTGTAAATTTCTCTTCTGTTTTGTAATCATAATCAAGCAAAAAGATATAAAATTATGCTTGCTTTTGTATTGAAAATTTTACCAAACTAGGAAGTTAATTCCAGAATGCAAAATAAAAATTCTCGGATACCCTGTACATACAAAAATAAAAATCTTTACACTTTAGCATATTTTAAACATGATAAACATGAATAAACTTGAGGTTCTTTTTTTTAGTGACCGATTTCCCACGACCAAGAGAAGACGTTAGAGATAAAATTGAAAGAAACAGATGTTACTTAAAACGGACTTTCTCAGAGACCCCTAAAAGTTAAAAAAAAGAAGCGTTCACCCGAGGTACTGTAAAAAGATTGAGAGTTAGACCGAGAGATGAGAAAAATGTTTAAAAATTTAATAAAATATGGATTTTTTAGGGTCTAAATCTGACAAGAAACCACAGTTTACGTTGAGTTGAAGCCTCATGGCTCCTTCGAAAGGGTTTCAACCGTTCCTCAAGTTATATGAAGAGAAGGGAAAGGAAGGAGATCCTGCCTATTCCTTCAATGAGTGCCAATTATTACTACAGACTGTATGGTCAAGTATCCTAATAGGCCTAGTAATGAAGTTACTGCCAATTTGGCTCTTGCATACCAATTCAGTGTGTTTTTTAAAAAATATTTTTTCGCCCTGGGGGTGGTATTGATACCCGAGCAAAGGCATGGGGTACTTCGTGGGGAGGCAGTCAGTCAACTGGAGCCTCAATTACAGGGATGTGGCGTATACATTAGCGAAGTGTACTACCTCGAACGGGAGGGTTAGTGTTGTCTCTAGGCGTGAAGTTTTCTGATCTTTTTTTTATTTTTTTTGTAAGGTCGTATTTGAGGAATGATGCGATGATGAGAGCGCCCACTCTTATGTGAACTCGATATGAACCTTAAATATATGAAAGAAAATTTATAAGATTCTATGTTAATCCATAATCACTTGTGGAATTAAGGTTAATTTTTTGTGATTTTCACCAATAACAGTTAGTTAAAATTGTGCGGCCAGTTGTATTGTAAAAATCAATAGGCAAAATAATTTGGATTCATGTGGGAGATTGGGTGGATAGTGCCCACCCCTTGTAAGTATAATTGAAGTATGAGTGAATATCAATTGTAAGTATTCCTTTTTTCCAGATTTTACCATTATCAAGTGCCTCTATATAAGAAAAGAAATATTCTATATAATATATAATTCTATATAATAGAAATAGTCTGTGAGTGTTCTAGCATACTTTAAAACTTTGTTATGTAACTGTCTGCGAGTGACGGATCCGACCTTTGACATCGTTCCACTTTGTCTGAGTTGCGGTCGAGGGAGTAATTTTTAATTGACGTCATGACTGTAGATCATGAGCAGTTCCAATGCGATTTCTTTTTGAACCGCCATGGCCTAGTTGTTAAAACACAAGACTCACCATCTTAAAGATTGCTGGTTCGAGTTCAAAAGCAGACATTAATTTTCAATATAGATATAGTCTGTGAGCGTTTTAGCAGATTTTAAAACTTTATTATGAATGAGTGATGGATCCGGCCTTTGACCTCGTTGCACTTTGCCTGAGTTGGTGTCGGGGAATTCTTTGGGATTGACGTCATGATTGTAGATCATGAGCGGTTCCAATGCGATTTCCTTTTGAACCGCCATGGCCTAATGGTTAGCACACAAGACTTACCATCTTAAAAGTTGCTGGTTCGAGAGAGAGAGAGAGAGAGAGAGAGAGAGAGAGAGAGAGAGAGAGAGAGAGAGAGAGAGAGAGAGAGAGAGAGAGAGAGCTGCATATGTCGGATATTCAACATAAAGAGAATATTTCTCTTTTTCTTAAGGACGTTATTGGGAACGGAAACTCAAAATTTATTTTTTTATTGTTATTTACAACAAATTGTGAGTTTTAATCGCCATTTTACACTTATCATTATGTTTAAGAGCCGAACGTCTTTCATCATAGTTCTTTTTATCCAAATGTCTTTCAGTACTGTTCATTTTAGTGCAGACTGTTATTCATTTATTTATTTTATTTTTTTTAGTTCTTTCTTGCATTTTTTTTTTTTGTGAAGTCTTCAAATTGAGGGTTTTGGGGATCGGATATGTCCATTTCTCCCTGAACATATTCTCTACTTTCTTTGTTTTTTTCCTTTTTTTTTAAACCAAATGTAGTTTACTGTCAGTTATTTGGGCCTAACATCATTTTCTTTATTCCTACGCTTTTCTCTGAGGTTTTATGGTTTCGGATCTTCCAAATTGAGGGGTATGGAACTGCCAGATACTCATTTTATCCTTAACATTGACTTTTTATGTCACTAATATGTATTACTAAAACCTTGATATCTTATCTTGTATTTTTTCTGATGTCTTTTTAAAGATGTCTGTTATTCTTTCATGCTCTTCTAATTTCTTTCTCCGTCATTATTATGTGGGAAGGCAGTCAGTCAACGATGGTAGCCAGGGTTGCTTGTAAATTAGCCAAGTAATATGGTATCGTCGATATCGGTCAAGAAAAATTAGGGATGGTGGTGACGAAAAACTACGTGATCAAAATAGCTGAGATAGATAAAAAATAATAATAATAATAATAATAATAATAAAAATAAAATAATAATAATAATAAATAAAATAATAATAATAATAATAATAATAATAATAATAATAATAAAAACACGTGGTGGCAATAAATTCGAGACGGCTGAGATGAAAAATCACGTGGTCAGAAATTTAAGATGGCTGCGAAGCTATGTAGTCAGGAGAAATCCAATATGGCGAACGGATAAAGTCATAGTCATGATGCACCAGTGCAAAAGACGTCACATTGACAGTGTAGGCATGCGTATTCATAAACGTGTATGACATAATCACCAATGGCACAGATTGCAAATTGCAAATTTCCAATGTTCCAAAGAGAGCTTTGTAACAATACCTCACCCATGCCTAAAGGGTTAAAAGGACTGCACATCAAAGGGATTAAGATACTTAATTAAAGGATTAAGAGGTATGAGAAAGGGAAGAGATTTAAAGGATTAAAGGGATTTAGGTACTTAAATATGTGTAGTAATTAATGGATTAATGAAATTATCCTAATTAATTAGGGGATTATCCGGATAATTCGTATCAAAAAAGCTCAGGAGAAAGCATGGAGCAGGTCTCGCCCTCCTCCCCTCTAGTTTCTCCTCATTACCTCTCACTTTTCAATCGGTGGCACTGTCACTGGCACTTCAGGAGAAATATACCTATATATATATATATATATATATAATATATTATATATATATATATATATATATATTATATATATTATATATAAATATATATATATATATATATTATATATTATATATAATATATGTGTGTGTGTGTGTGTGTTGTGTTGTGTGTGTAAAAAAAATACTTTTAGTGAAAAACTTAATTAGTTTTTAAATTGATATATACCTACCACCTTTAATTAATTTTTATGAAAGAAAATCTAAGAAATATTAAAATAAAGAGAACGAAAAGTAAAAAATAAGAAAATTTAAGCAATTCCTCCTCTTGGAAGTTGATTATCTCTATTGATTTATATATTATTGGGAGATAAATTATAGGTTTGGATCTCTTCACAGTGATTCGGTTGATGAAACTGGGTTAAAACAGACTCAAAACTCAAAAGTAAAGAAGCAATGTTCACAGCACTTGTTACTTAATAATAATTAATAATAATAATAATAATAATAATAATAATAATAATAATAATAATAATAATAATAATAATAATAATAATAATTGCAAACAAAATTTCAAGGAAAATTGCTAGAAATTATTCATGTTTATGATTTTTCCTGCATTGTCATGGCAACAATTTACTGTTTCTATGGCAAATATAATATATATATATATATATATATATATATATATATATATATATATATATATATATATATATATATATATATATATATATATATATATATATATATATATATATATATATATGGGCGTCGCCAGCTTCCAAGCTAGAGCGGGGGCAGCTTAAAATTTTATAGAACTTACAGGGAAAAAAACAGACAAATTTGTATGGGTAAAGAAATAATTAATATTTAATTAATTTTTATTTTATTAATACTACCTATCAGAGATCGGCATTCCGCAATTCCACAATTCCGCAATAGCGGACTAACAAACAAAATTCCGATAATTTTCAATAAGTTGAGGAATTGCAATTGCAGAATGCCAAAAATTTATAGTCAGCAATCGCAATTTTCTAAAATCCAATGAAATTTCTGGAAAATTTAAGAATATTCTTGAAGTGTGGAGAAACTTCTAGATTAGCCATAACTAGTATTAGCCATTTTTAGTAAAGTATAAATCAGCTTGCTGTACTTGGTTGATCATTTTAATCAATTATTTAATTTACAATTCATATCGTGTAGTAATTACTTGATGCTACATGATAATTGTCACGTTTTTCGCGCCTATTTTTGTATTTCCTGAACATTGAGTAGTAGCCTTCCAATAAAGGTGAATTTTTGTAACGCAATTATTGGCATTCTTATGTATATTTACGTTATTTCCTTCACACCATTCGATTTGTTTTCCTAAATGTGTAATTTACATATTAATCTTTAATTGGTTAAGAATCAATTTAATTATTAAGGAGCAATGTTTTCTTAAATGACACGACATGAATAGCTATTTGTCAATTTTCTTCCCCTTTAAAACCTGCGGAGCACTGTTTCCGGCAAGTCTTTTTAGCTTCAGTGTTTGCAACCGGAGGTTCTATTTAATTCCCTTTGCTTCATTCAACATTACCTCTTTGTTTTTGTATTTTTTTTTAACACACCACCAGCGCTCACGGGCAGAGCCCTATTCAAGGAGGGGGTGCTAGAGCAATAGAAGAGATAAAGCAACCCACAAGCCCCACCTAATGCAAATTTCGCAGGTGAGCTCAGACGAGGACTTTAAAGTAAGTGAGATTAAATTCGGCTGGAAACACAGAATATGGGAGAGAATTCCACAAAACAGATGTTGCTGGAAAGAAGGAGGCATCACAGAGGACAAGGCTGGAGTTGCCAATGTCTCCACAAAATTTATTTGCAGACAATGCTCCCATTGTGCTACGAGGCTGTCGTAAAGAAGGAGGAACACGAGTGGACAGTTCTATCGAGCATTTGCCGCTGTCGTACCTATAGAAAACAAACAAGGCACAAACGTCACCTCGCAATGATAAGGGTCAAGTGAATTAGAAAGAGCGGAACAATTTATAAGTCTTTTATCCTGAGTCTTCTCAGATACGAGAGCAGTACTAAAAAAAGGGCGGATTAGGCCCTTGTATAATTGGAGTAACTTGCAAAGAAGTAAAAAAATTCTCGCAGCATTCTTTGAGGCAGCCCTAGTAACCATAATGATGTAAAGTTTCCAAGACAATTTTTTGTTTATGTGAAGGCGTCTTTGTCTTTGAGAGAGAGATTTCAAGAAGTTGAATTTCTAAAGAGATGAATTTCACAAAGTTGAGTCGACCCCTCTGGGAAATTCTATTCAGATCAACAGGAATGGAATCGGAGAGATGAAGACAAGAGGCAATTCTAGACGCAAAAGAAGGTGCAGATTTGAAATGAGGAGAAGAAAAGAGGCTCGAATCATCGACATATGAAGGGATAGGGTTAGATGAGTAGCTGAAAAGATCATAAATGAAAAGTAGGAATAGAGTAGGAGACAACACAGAAACTTGAAAAATACCACTATCAACAGGAAATGAAGAAGAAGTCGCCCCATCAACAACTGCCAAAATGGAACTGTTAGAAGGAAAGCTAGGCATACGTAAGTAAAGGGGAGGAGGAAATCCAAAGGAGGAGAGCTTGGAAAGCAGTGACGCATGCCACACACGGCCAAATGCCTTAGATATGTCAAGCGCACCACACAAGTTTCCCCATGGTCAATAACGGCAGAAGATCATAAATCTGTGAGATAGGAAAGTATATGACCAGTGGACCTCGAACGTCGAAAGCCATATTGGTGATCAGACAGAAGAGAATGGGATTCCAGATGATCTAAGAATTGTGAGTTGAGAAGGGTTGCAAAGATCTTAGACAGAATACATGTGAGAGCTATAGAGCAGAGGCTGTCATTCCGGGTATGCAAGGTAAGTGGCGCTTTTCCAATTCAACAGATTATGAAACTGTAGGCACCTGATGCAACTGATAATATCATTTCTTAAAGTTGAATTTTTATATCAGAGTGTTTCCTATGTAAGAACGAAATGCATAACAGAGCTCGGTAAGCTATATATATATATATATATATATATATATATATATATATATATATATATATATATATATATATATATATATATATATATATATATATATATATATATATATATATATATATATATATACTGCTTAGCCACTCAAAAATTTCACCGCACACCCCTGCTATAGAGCGATAGTTAGAGGAGTAAGTGTGGTTACCTTTCTTCGAAAGAGATTGGATTAATTCGCGCTTCCGACACTGAGTGAAAGTACTAGTATTGAGACAGAGAGAGAAAAGTTGATCGAGGGACTGAGCCAGCTCAGAAGCATACTCCTTTGAAATTCGGGAGGGATGCCATCCAGGCCACTTGCTTTCCTAGCGTTCATAGATTTCAGAAGTCCATGCACCTTTTCAAATGTAATCACAGGTAAAGGCATGGAACATATGAGAGAAGAAGAAGTAGGAGGAGGATTGTCGGAGTCGTCCAAAGGGTTGAATTAGAGGAGAATAGGAGGCCGAAGAGATTAGCTTTTTCAATTGGAGTCTTAGCAACAGAACCATCAGATCGAATAAGAGGGGGAAAGGAAGGTATATATATATATATATATATATATATATATATATATATATATATATATTATATATATATATATATATATATATATATATATATATATATATATATATATATATATATATATATATATATATATATATATATATATATATATATATATATATATATATATATATATATATATATATATATATATATATATATATATATATATATATATATATATATATATATATATATATATATATATATATATATATATTAGGGATGGAGTGATATCAAAATTTTTACCGATACCGATACCAAGACTTTCAAATTCACCGATACCGATACCGATACTCATTTTTAAATGTTAAGAAAAACATATGATTCCAGTAAGGCTCTAAGGGCCTGTCAGCTGGGCTAGCACTCGTCTCCATCTAGATCTGTCGGAAATAATTCAATCTTACACCAACAGTTTCACCACAGGCAACTGATGTCGCCTCAATGTATCCCTAACTAAATCCATCCATCTCTCCTTTGTCTCCCTCTCGGTCTTCTTCCACTCTCATATATATATATATATATATATATATATATATATATATATATATATATATATATATATATATATATATATATATATATATATATATATATATATATATATATATATTACCATCACTCAAGGGCATAGCCTTTTTCAAGGAGGGGGCATAATTAAATTATTTAAAAAAAGCAACCCAATCCCGAACCTAACGTAGATCCCTCAGGTAGGCGAAGACAGAGGATTTAGAGAGATTTTTTTTTATATACAGCACAAAAAACAGAAGATAAGAAGTTCTACAGAACAAAGGTGGCTGGAAAGGAAGAGGAACCACAATGTAAAAGCCTTGAGTTTGCAGTGCTCACTCAAAGTTCTTGTGCAAGCAAGGCACCCCTTGTGCTGCGACGGCGATGCAATGGTGGTGGAATGCGAAAGGGCAAATCCCTCGAGCACCTAGATACTACCTCGTTGTAGTACCTATAGAAAAGAGATAGTGCGCCAACGTCCCCTTGCAGAGAAAGAGGGTCAACCGATTTTCAAAGTAAGGGACAGCTAATTAGTCTTTTAGCCTTAGACTCAACCATATCCGAAAGAAGGGTGGAACCTGAAGCGCCCTAAATGTGAGAACAGTACTCCATGCAAGGACGAATAAGACACTCATATATTTATAGAATCTGTTTAAAAGGAAAAATCTGAAAAGGAAAAAGAAAATCGCAATCTGAACAGAACTCCCAACTTTTTAGAGGCAACCTTAGCAACCTTTGTGATATGATATTTCCATGATAATTTACTATTCACGTTCCTACCAAGAATATTTGTTATTCACAGGTGAGACGGGAGAACTGTAAAAAG
>SEYY01024566.1:25000-58092 GCA_009176605.1 Armadillidium nasatum | reverse complement strand
TACCACCTTGTTCTAAAATCTTCAAATTTATCAGATGATTTTTTTAGGGCTTTAATCAAAGCATTTCGAGACGATGACGGAGACATCGCCATAAGATCAGAATTATCTTCTTTTCTTATTACCATACTTGTTTTGGAATGTGGTTTTAAAAAGCAATTTGGTGTGAGAGGTATCACATCATTAGAACTTGAAGTATAAGTCAGAGGACGAGAGTTTATAGCATCAGTTATTTCTGAGAGAGTTGTTATAAAGCTGAAATATTCGACAGAAGATCTTCCAATTGTCTTCAGTAGACAGCTTTTGACCACTTTCACCATTCTCTCCCACAGGCTAGCAGTCCATGGACTGTAAAGTGGTACTCTATGATGTTTTATCTGATTTTTACGAAGAAACTCTTTTCCATTCTCTGAAACCACAAATGACTCAAATGAATTCACTCCTTGTACAAAGGAACGTGCATTATCACTATAAACTGCATCTGGCACTCCATAGAGATTTACAAAACGTTGAAATGATTTTACAAATGATTCTGAAGACATATCAGGAACCAAATCTAAATGAATAGCTCTTATGCTAAGACATGTATAAATTAAGATATACATTTTTTGAGATTGAGGTGAGCCTTTTACTTTCACCCACCAATGTTTGGTATAATCTACACCCACATTCTTATAAGGCCGAAAAAGTTCCACTTGAGCTTTTGAAAAATTTGTGAAGCGAGGATAATTGAATGCAAAACTGTTGTATTTCTTGCACACTATGCATTCTGATATGACTTTTCGAATAGTATTTCTAGCAGAGGTGATCCAATAACCTCTCAGACGAATGTTGGTTAGAGTGGCTTGAATACCAAGATGTTTGCAATCAAAATGGGCGTTTCGAATAAAAAGAAATGTCAAATGGTGATTTTTCCCCATCAGGATTGGATTTAAAACATCAAAGTCATAATAATTAGAACGAGCCAATCTACCTTTGCTTCTAATGAGCTCTAAATCATCTAGAAATAAATTTAAATTGTTTACCAAATCTGGTGGTGGTTCATTTAACGAAGCATCCTCTTTCACTCTTCTTAAAAAGGCAAGCTCTTTCGGAAAAGATTCTTCCTGCATTCTTTTTAGGCAATATATTCGAGCTTTGGAATCACAGTCAATGTTGATTCCTCTAGAAAGTGCTGAAAACTTATATAAAAGAGCACAAACTCTAAAAAGAACATTTAAATTAGAAAAAATTTCAAATTTAATAACAGGAAGATTAGTACTTACATTGACAGTTCGCAAGCACTAGAGAAGAATTATTTTCGGAACTCTCCCATCCATTATCAGGCCAGTATATGGGTGCAGAATCCAGCCATTCGGGTCCATGCTGCCAGAATGACAAATTTTTTCGAAACTCAGATATATTTAATCCTCTTGTGAGTAGGTCAGCTGGGTTTTCTTCAGACCTCACGAAACGAAATTCAGGAATGAGATTATGGTCTTCTTTTAATGAAGAAACCATTTTTTTAATATCTTGTATTCTATTCTTTATGAATACACTTTTGTTTTTTCTTCCCCCACGTAGTATCCAGGCCAAAGACACTTGTGAATCCGAAAATATATTTAAAGTTTTAAACTCTGAATCTTGAAAGCATCCTAGAACTTGAGGTAAGCATTTCAATGCCAAAAAAACTGATAAAAGCTCCAAGCATGGCAGTGTTCTTCCTTTTAAAGGAGAGACTTTTCCCTTTAGACCAAAGAATGCTGGGTGCTTTGGTGCTTGAAGAGATATACATTACGAAGCCATAGCATGAAGAACTTGCATCACAAAAAATGTTAAGCGACAAGTTGGAGCCCTCGGTCTCAAAACAAGATCTTTCGAAAGTAATTTCTTTTAAAGAAATTAAATCTAGACGCAACTTTTCCCATAAGGTCTTCAATTCTTCGTTGATTTCATCGTCCCAACTCATTTCCTGTTCCCACGTCTTCCTCATGAGAATACGCCCACGTATTGTAACTGGAAGAAACAGTGATAAGGGGTCGAAAACTTTAGATATTTGAGAGAGAAGTTGACGTTTCGAATTGGCCGAGTTTATTTCAAAATCACTCAATCTGATAGTGTCAGATGAGGTGTCGAAAAGATATCCCAAAACTCTTTCTTCTGAGCTTTGGTGTTTTGCTAATTTTTGGTTAGCCTCGAAAATTTCTTTAAATTCGGGATTATTTGAATCCCAACTGCATAAATCGAATCCACCTTCACTCATTCTTGAAGTGGTCTGACAAAAGATTTCTTTTAAATTGTCAATAGAAGAGTTGGAATATATAAAATTATCCATATATAAATTATTTTCCAATAAGTAAGAACAGAGATCTGGGGGAGACTGTTTTGCATGGTGCTTTATAACAGCTCCCAATATATAAGGACTTACTGATAGCCCGAAAATAATTGAGGTGTAACGATAGGTATGAAGCACACCTCCTTCTTCCCAGAAGAAGCAGAATCGATTACGATCTTCATCCCTTTTAAGACGAATCTGCAAAAAGGCTTTCGAAATGTCTGCTAGTACGACATATTTGTTTGTCCGAAATTGAAGCAACAATCGAAATAAAGATGCCATCAGATCTACACCAGGATAACAAGCCTGGTTTAGAGATGGGCTATTCCCGATGCGAAGGCTGCAATTAAAGACAGGACGAATTTTCGTTGTGACTTGTTCTGCAGTCTTAATAACAGGCCTATGAGGGATCCATATGTATCGATGAAAATCTTTTGGAGACACATGGACTGGCTCGATGATGCCATCAGCCAGGTACTGATGAAATATGTCTCCATATGCCGAAATGAGATCCTGATTGTTGCGAATTTTGTCAAATTCCAACCAGGTTCTGTTCGCTTTGACTCATAAAAATGCGAATGGGTGACTTGAGGGAATTTCACCCCCTTGGTAACTGGGAATCCGTTTGATCTCACACATTTTTTTATATTTATGTATAATTACATAGTTCAATCCTTACACCTTATTTGGGATCATTTATTCATAATTAACTTCACTAAAATGTTTACAAAACTTGTACCATTTGCCTAAAAACTTTCTCCTTTCTTTTAGCCTTAATTTTTTATAAATTGCCTTTGCATCGTTTTTAACATCAGATTCATCATCTACACATTGTTACCTTTCGTAGGGTATATAATACCCCCTAATTCAGAAGTATATATATATATATATATATATATATATATATATATATATATATATATATATATATATATATATATATATATATATATATATATATATATATATATATATATATATATATATATATTGAGAATTTTTCTAATTTGCATACTACTAACTAAATTTAAATTTTTCGGTATTAAAAATGAGTTTTTCGTTTTCTTTATTATGTCATCTTGTTCTTAATACTCTGATACACATCAGGTCCAATGACTTAGTCATTTTAATTAGTCAATTATCTTAATTATCATAATTAAAAAGGTAGGCCTTTTCTCCATATAAAAATCCTTATTTTTCAAAAACTACTGCTTCAATCCTTTTGATAATTGGGTAAATTACTTAACGTGTCCTCTAGATCATATTGTACACTCAATTTGATAGTTAAATTTATTAACTACCTAGATATAAAATTATTTAATTACTATATACAATTTTTCATATAAAATGGCGCTTAAAAATCACGTGACATTCTCGTCACTTTTAGAGAGGTTTCTTCTTCACTTTAAGTGAAAATTGTCTAGTTTAAATTACAAGCCTATTATATATCTTTGTAATGTAATTTTAGTATTTTTTGATTCACTTTTACTTGTATAAAATTGTCGTAATAATTTAAAATCGGAGAAAATTTAGGTTAATTGTTTTAAAAAGCAATATATGAAGATTTCTAATAAATACGTTTTATTTCGTCGAATCTTTCAATAGGGACGTTGGAAAACGTTCTACTTAACATTATAAAAGGCTTGAGAAGCGCGCTCGAGTCAGTGGAGATTTAGATGTGCTACAGTGAACACTTTGTGAATTGCAACGTCAATTTTACTCTATTAATTGTAAAAATTCATCAGAGTCAATTAAAAATTTAAATTCTGATAATCATTTGAATTCTATATTACATAGTCAAATAATTATTAATTGATAATTATTGAGATAACAATATTTGTGACAACGCGTGTTTGGTTTACCTCAAGAAATTTGATTCATCCTTTTTCGTTGACGAGGCCAACCGAAGAGACACGAGTAGCTTTCACCAGGATTAAACTTGAGTATTTGTATCACATATGTATATATATATATATATATATATATATATATATATATATATATATATATATATATATATATATATATATATATATATATATATATATATATATATATATGGTTTTTCTTGCAAATTTCCTTTATTTATTTTATATATGGTATTTGCATTTTTACATTCAAATTCATTCTAATTTCTAGATAGATGTTCATTTTTCTAAAATAAAAAAAAATTCTTAGAATAATTTCTAAGTTCTAATAAAAATTCCTAGAATAATTTCTTAGATTCTAAGTCAATTCATCTAATTTTTAATTTTCTAGAAACAAATTTTATTTACCCCAATCACACCCCTTTTTTACTGGCTCCTCAATATAATAATTTGTAGTGAAATTTGCTAACAGACTATTATATTGAAGGAGGAAATTGTTATTCTTCTCTTCCTAGTAACGTCACGCCGGGTCTAGCTTCAGTTACTGGGAAAAAGAATTAACACTGATTATGAAGTTTTTGTGTCACACGATGCAGCGCAGCTAATGCTACCTGATGATTTGAAGGCACAGCTTTCAATATTTCTTCATACCATGGGATCTCAACATGATACTTACCTTCCTTATATTCTATACTCTCATGGAATCTACTTTCGAAGATGGTATCGATGGAACCTTGGTCAGCTTCTTCATTTATTCCAATGGATTCCAATTTACAGATGTTCTCTATGCCGACATCAAGTTCCAAGTCTGAGTGAGTATGAAATCAATGGATCGAAATAGGAAGGAGATGGATCCACTATGAGATTTACGATGCTTTCGGGAATTTTTTTGACAGATTTGAGAAGAGATGGAGACAACAAGCTGGAATCTTTTGGTTGTAAGGAGGTCCTCTTTCTTTGAGGACTATTCGAATTTTCTTCTCCAAATATGACTTCAATTTGAGAAGGAGTTAAAAATTTACGAACTGGTCCGAATGGAACGAAACCATGGCAAGAATCAATAGCACTCCCTCTTAAACAATTGACTACTTTAAAATGCTTCATGAGATATAGAGCGTCTATTCCCAGAATACATTCTACATTGTTGACAATGTCACCATGACGGCCTCCTTGATAGAATCGATCGGCTATCTTAAAATTATTTCTTCGTATGTTGTATTCGGCTCCCATCAATCCCTTGACTTCAAAACCGACGTCAAGATTGGGATCCACAAGAGCTGGAATTTGGGTATATGACCCACAACATAAATTCAATTCCAGATCAATGGAGTACATTGTTCTGGTTTGTTCTCCCAGAAAAGTTTTTACAGTGGTGTTTTGACGAGGAAGTGAAGCAATATTTACTCCTAGCTTCTCCATGACACTTCCTTTGAAGTAACTTCTCTGAGAGCCAAAATCTAGAAGAGCCCTTATTTCTTGAATCTTATTCCCTCTTTTTACTTTAAGGGAGATAGTTGGAAGAATGTTGCCAGAAGGAGTTGATCCTGTGTTGATACATAGATGACTTTGTTGTGATTCATCCTCCCCAGTTTGTGCAAGAGAAGATGAAGGGGTAGGTGTGTCATCTGTTCTACGATGTTGATCACTCTTCCTTTTTCCATTTGTTTCAGATGAGCAAAGGGCTGAGATATGTTTCTTGCTTTTACAGTAAAAGCAAGGGCGGCTAAGTCCATATCGCTTAGCAGGACACTGCTTGGATTTATGCTTTGTGCTGGAGCAGCTAGAGCATAGTTCTAATTCAATACAGCGCTCTTTTCTGGATGCTGAATTTCGAATAGACGGTGCAAGATGACATAAAATATGCACCATCACACAATTTACACTTCACAAATGATGATTCCGAAGAAATACTAGACTTTTTTTTTTGAGATGTGGTGTTCTCTTGTCTGGAGTACGTGGAATTTTGAAAAGATGATATTTTCTTTCCAGTTGAAGATTTTTTAGACGTAAATGTATGTGATGGATTCTTCCCTCTCATTCTTTCCATAGATTTTAAAATTATATGGTAATTATCTAAAATGATGTTGATGGAAGGATATTCTACCTTCGTCTCGATTTTCAGTTCCCTTAGGAAACTTGAGGGCAATTTATCCACCACGATATGACTTAAAAGTTTACATCCTGCTGAACCCTCCTCCAATAAAATCTAATTCGAATTCTCTAAGTTCATGTACATGTGCACGAACTTCAGATATGAAAGCTCTCACTGCCTCAAGATTTTTGTTGTCTATGACAGGAGCTGTGTCTATTTTATGAAATAGAGAATCGATAATAAAAGGCACATCAAGATATAAATCTTTTAAAATTTGGAGAGCAACTTCATAGTTGTCGTCCACATTAGGAAGATGTTCTACATCTTTTAATGCCATACTTGAAAGATGAGCCTTGAGATATTGAAGTTTGGCGGCGTCACTTAAGTCTCAAATGCTCAAAAGAGCTTCTTTTCTCAAATGCTCAAAAGAGCTTCTTTTTCTCAAATGCTCAAAAGAGCTTCTTTTTCTCAAATGCTCAATAGAGCTTTTTTCAAATGCTCAATAGAGCTTTTTTTCTCAAATGCTCAAAAGAGCTTTTTTCTCAAATGCTCAAAAGAGCTTCTTTTTCTCAAATGCTCAAAAGAGCTTCTTTTTCTCAAATGCTCAAAAGAGCTTCTTTTTCTCAAATGCTCAAAAGAGCTTCTTTTGTAAATTTCTTCAAAAGACGAAATTATAAGGATTCTTCTTTTGAAAAGTAGGAGCCTTATTTTTGAATAGGTGTAACTGAATAGAAACAAAAAAAATCCGATAAAATCGGACTAGAATTGTCGAAATTGGAACAAAAACAAAAAATGCACACAAACACCTTATATATATAGATATATATATTTTCAAATTTGCGAAAAATGAAAATTTTTGACTTGATGTGTGTGTCTGCTCGTGTGTTTAGACGATATTCAAAGGCTATATTGCGAAAAAACTGATAACTTGACTGTTATATCAGTGCAAAGTTAGACCTTACTATGTTAAATTTAGAATGTAGAAAATAGGGTAATTTTATGCCGAAATCACTCAGATCTTCGGTATATTTACAAAACACCTTTAACTCGAAACAGATTCTCGTATTAATTTTGAGGTAAATTGCATGTATAGCACACACAATTTTCCAAACAATATAAATTCAAATGAAAATGTTGATACGAAAGCACAATTTAACTAACTATGAAAAACCAATCAAACTGTGTTCCAATATTTACAATATTGTTAGAAAATGCACTGCATATATTTTGACGAACGAAGATGGGAAAATTTTATCAAATTGAACTTAATCAAAATCGAAAGATTATAACTAGAAACAAGAAAAAGTTAAGATTTTTAACAAAAAGCTGCCGATATTTAGTAGATCAAATCAAAGAAATATAAAATATTTCTCAATTATATTAAATTTAGGATTTGAAATGAAAAGTTAATAAAAACAAAGATGGTATATTTTGCAGAATTAATAGGAGATAAATTTGATATAATCCGAACCAAGAGTCAAGGTTGGTTTCTCCCAAATTTGCATAAGATTAACTTGTATTCAAAAGAGCATCTCTGTAAATGCGATATAAAAAACAGATCTTAGTTCAAGAATATGATTATGAACAACTTCTAAACGAAAGAACACAATGGTAGAAGAATAACTTACACTGATCTTAATAGAAAAGCTTCTTCTTGAGAAATATTTTATTTCCTCACACAGGAACCAGAGAAGTAAACTAGTTCCTCTTGTCCAGAAGTTTTATTCATAAACCATTTACTGCAGCAATATCACGAATAATCTAGTAAAAGAATGTACAATCGAACAGATTAAATGGTCAAATTGATTTTATATCAAACGATATGATTAATAAATCTTGATTGAAAATTAAGAACTTTATTAATAGAACTTTAATAGAACTTTTCAGTTTTAAATCTATTAGAGAACTTTATTTAAGATTAAGTGAATTTTTAGTTATGACAGCAAAAAAAAGAACTTGTCATTACGAAATTCAAATGAGAACTTTCCTTTGCGGAATCGAAACTTTTCGATACGAAAACAAATGAGAACTGAACTTTAAAAAAAAATAGTAACCTTCCATTTTACATTTAGTGCTGAAATTTTAGCTATATGATTTTAACATTTTTAGCCATATGAGTATTATGATTTTATATATATATATATATATATATATATATATATATATATATATATATATATATATATATATATATATATATATATTATATATATATATATATATATATATATATATATATATATATATATATGATTTATTAGAGGGCTTTGGGGGACTTAGCCCCCCAAAACCAAGGATCAAGTCTCCACTATTTGCGAGACTCGGGTGCAAAATTTCCCTCATTATTAAGTTATGAAATTAACAGCAATATATTTGTCGATCCTTCAAAAAAAAGCTTATCCATTATTCAAATATGCTATATATATATATATATATATATATATATATATATATATATATATATATATATATATATATATATATATATATATATATATATATATATATATATATATATATAGGAGGCTAATCTTGGAGGCCGGAAGTGGCACTCGTTTTCCCCTAAGGGTGAGGGTAAATGAGAGTTAAACTCAAGCTCTTTCCAGAGGTATTTTTTGGGGGTGGTTCCCCCATGAGGAGGAAAGGGGCGGATCCCCTTTCATTCTCTGTCCTGAGGTATTTTGGGGAAGCGGAGCTCTTATTTCATGCTCTTTCATGAGGTATTTTTGCGGTTTTGCTCTTAATTTTGCTGTTTTGTGGTTAATCCTTGACCCTTTCTGGCACTTAACCCTTTAAGCCCCTCCCCTTTTTCCTTTGTACGTGCTGCCAGGCACGTGCCAACCTTTATTTGGAATTCAAATACTAGTGCTAGGGTCTAACTTATGATCTTTCCTGAGTGCCTTTTCTAACTTTTTCTAGCACTTTCTGTCATGTGGTACCCATGCTATATCACGCCCCTCTTTGCGTAAGGGGAGTGCTAGTGTCAGCGAAGCTGACACTGAGTGGAAGGCAATATCCGGAACCTCATCCGACAACATCCTGTTACATACGGTAACATCCGATTCCTCACTGGCTACATCCGGATACATCAGTGATCCAATTAGGATGCATTCACTCTCGGTCATAACGTCAACTGCGCATGCGCAAACACACACACACACACTCACACCTTACCCTGTCACGTCATGCTAGAACTTTCTTGGTTTTTCTTGCACTTTCTAACATTTTATAGCACTTTCTAGCACGTGACATCCATGCTAGGTCATGCACCCCACTCGGCATGAGGGGAATACTAGTGTTAGCGAAGGTGGTACTGAGGGTCAAAAAACATACGATGCCTCATCGGCTACATTCGGATGCATCCGTGAGCCAATTTGGATACAGAAACTTTCAGTGATGACGTTATCTTCACATGCGCAAACACCATACTCTGTGACGCCATGACACTGGATATAGGACTGGAAAAAGATAAAAGAAAAAGTGAAAAACATTAGTGTTCCACCGTTCATTTAAAGAGTTCATCTCAACTGTCTGGGTGGAAATCTACGACACGACAGGGAGATGTCGTCACAAAATTGGTTATTGCATCTAATGAGGAAATAAAAAAGGTCAGAAATATTTCAAAATGATAGCACACATTTTGTAATACCTTAGGAGATATGGCATTCGGGAGGATTCCATTCGGAAAAAAAGGAAACTTTCGTGAAATCTGTGACTTGTTTGTCAATTATAACAGTAACTTTAGTTCCTTATAAAATCGTTACTTTAGCTTCACAAATAATTGAATTTTGAATCTCGTGGCTATAAAATCTTGAATGAAATATAAAATTGTTAAATGTTTTCAATCATTTGGGAGGAATCGCTACGTAAAAAGCAGGAGTAGCTAGCTACCTATATGCTTTCGCTACGTCATTGGATTATATGTTATAGAACGGGTTATGACTTTTAGAAATTGTTCCGAGGAACTATTAAATGTACCGTTAGTTGGTCAGTCTTATGATGAAGCCAGTGTGATGTCCGAAAAGAAGGATAGTGTTCAGAAAAGCATTAACGATTTACATCCATACGTCGTGTATGTTCACTGGATGGCACATAAAGTAAACTTGACAATAGTAGATGTAGAAAAGACCAAAAATTTCTTTAATGTTTTGGAAGCTCTTTACGAGCACTTCTCTCTTCTCCGTCTTCTCACCAACGACTTCAAGATTTGTAGAAGAAATTGCAGATAAAGCCTCAAAAACTAGTAGGCCTGTCCCAGACCATATAGGCTTGTAGGTATAGGTCATGTGCAGTTGTAAAAGGCTGTTTTAAGCTAATCTTGGAGGTTCTTGACAAAGAGTTACAAAATAAAAACGACAAAGGAGTCATTCGAACCAAAGGATTATATTCCAGCATTTTCAAATTCGAATTTGTAGTAAACTTGTTCATTTTAGAGGACGTGCTATGTGTCCTCATTTCCTGAGTCAGGGCTTACAAGCAGAAGAGTTAATTCTCTGGGGAGCGGGGGAACTCGTTGTTGGAGTTATCAACACTTTAGAAAGTAAACGAACTGAAACTCAGTTTTCGGCCATTTGGTACTCTGCTACAGAATTCGCAGAGGATCATGAAACAAGTTGAGACTCCTCAAACACCTTCCAAAAGAAAAAAAACAAGTCAATATATTTGTCAATATATTTTTGGACTTCTTACCAACAAATCAACATTTCCCAAAAACATCTGTCACATCATTGGAAGTGAATGGAGATCTCTCTGCCCCAGTTCGAGTAAAAGAGTATTGACGGGTGGTCCCATATTTTCAAATTGGTAAATTGGTCACCTTAAAGAAAGATTCAGCAAGGAGAGTTTAAGAAATAGCCCGTGCATTTGATGAATTCATTGCCTTAAACTTCGAAGAAAGTAAAGTATTCGTTCAACATTATGGCCTTTTGTTTTCCATCGATGAAGAAGTTTTAAAAGCAGAAATGATGGTAGCTTCGAATTGCTTAAAAAACTCACCTTGAAGGAAATAAGAGCATAACCGCATAAATAAAATCAACTATTTGGTCAACTTGGCGACGTTTCCAAGTCTATACATACTTCTACAAGTCTGTATGACCCTCCCCGTGATTTCGTGCTTGGCTGAGAGAGGATTCCCTGCTATGAGTCGAATAAAGACATGACTCCGAATAAGAATGACTCAGGAATACTTTGGCAACATGTCAGTGCTTTATGTCGAAAACGCTCTGGTGAAGACGATTCCATTAGATGAAGTGTTGATGGTATATCGTGAGAAGAAACAACGACAATTTCGTCTATAAAATAACAGGCCGGTAACTTGGCGGTAAGTGATAGAAATTTTTAATTTTCATTGATTTTTGTTTAATTCTTACACTCACATATACACACACATACCTATATAAACATAGGTAAATATATATATATATATATATATATATATATATATATATATATATATATATATATATATATATATATATATATATATATATATATATATATATATATATATATCATTTGTGGGGTTAAGCCTCCCAAAAACTTTTTCCAGAAATTCGCCTATGTAGTATATATATATATATATATATATATATATATATATATATATATATATATATATATATATATATATATATATATATATATATATATATATATATACACACATATGAAACCACAATACACCGTGGAATAATACGTAGGTATGTTTCTGTGGTTTATGGGGATAGTAACTGACCCGTTACCCCACATCCGAGCGAGGTCGGGGAGGTCCTTTGAGATTGTCATCATGACAGGTGATTATGAGCTTTCTCAAATGCGATTTCCATTTGTACCTTCGTGGTGTGGTAGATAGCGCGTTTGTTTGCCATCTGAAAGGTCAGGGTTCAAGTCCCCAATAGCAGATTATATAAATATATATATATATATATATATATATATATATATATATATATATATATATATATATATATATATATATATATATATATATATATATATATATATATATATATATATAACTTGAGAATAACATTTGATATCGATTTTAAAAGAGCCTTACTTCTAGTTGCAGTAGCTTCTAGAATGGCAGCTTCTACACTGTCAATGCTCTCAGCATCGTAGGCCGTTGATATCTTGGGAAGAGGGAGAACTTTTGCACTCTCACATTCACCAAATTCTTTATCGCTATTTTTTTCACTTATTTTCCTCAACATTTCTCTGTAAGCATCTGTAATAAAAGGACATTTAATTAAATCATTTTTAACATCATGGAAAAATAAACTATATATGAAGGAATGAATAAAAAAAAACTGCAAATAATTTCCATACTATTCTTGTCATTCTCTGAAGAGTATTCATTACTCATTTTGATATTTTCCTCCTTATTTTTATGTTGTAATTGATCAGTTTTGATTGTGTTATTTTTCGATTTAACATCACTTTCGATGGATTTTGTGTCGGACGTTTTCCTCTCTCTATTTTCTTCGTTAAATTTACCTAAAGATTCACTAATTTTCTCTTCACCTTTTATTTTCATTTTGAGTAAGGACAAGCTTTCATTATGTTCCGTGTTATTAACATTTAAACTTTCTGTTTTATAAGAAGAATGTTGAGTTGATGCTTTTGGTGAAAATGAAAGAGAATCTTGAGAGTTTTCCGTGCAAATCTTATTATCGTCCACATCAGCGTTGAAAAAATCTTCTTTCGGTTTAGAAAATTCAGTTTTATCATTCATAGTTGAAAAATTCGACACAAACTCTTCGATTTTGGAGGACTTGCTATAATTATCATGGCAGTTTTGCTTCGCTTTAGTCAAAGAGGAATGTTCTTCAGATTTTGAGTTGTCTATTACATTTACAGTATCAGTTTTCTGGCTTAAAATGTGAAAATCATTATTCATTCCCTTCTGGTCTCTTTCATTAACATCATTACCCGACCTCTCAGACATCATCATTATAGAGTTGTCTTGTCGAAAAGTTTTATCTGGAATGAGAGCATTTGAGAGCTCATTGAATTGAGTAAGACCATTCCTGTTCAAGGAAAATTCCTTCTCCAAGAAATGTTTTTCTTTCTCAGAACTTGGTGAATTTTTTAAGGTGTCAAAGAACTCTTTATTCTGGTAAGAAGAGTTTGTGTTTGTTTTTTTATTGTTTTGATTATCATAACTTGAGGTCTTTAAACTAAAATTTTGGAAGTTTTCTCCTATAATGGAAAAGTTTTCCCCATCCATGGGATATTTAGATAGCTCTTTCTTTTCTGAATCATAAATCGTTTGCTTCTGAAGATTTTTAACATCTGAACGCCCTCTTACTTTGTCGCTATTTTCAAAGTGTATTAACTCTGATTCTCTTGCAAGCAAAACCGATTGTTCTGAGACTTGTACTCCTGAACTGATAAAAGGCTCAGTAAGAAAAAGAGGAAACGTACCGGCAACAGAAACCCTCGGTGTAGTTTGTGTTCCTTCTGTTACTTGACTTGATTCACCTAATATCAATAAGGAAAATATATTATATATATATATATATATATATATATATATATATATATATATATATATATATATATATATATATATATATATATATATATATATATATATATATATATATATATATATATATATATATATATATATTATATATATATATATATATATATATATATATATATATATATATATATATATATATATATATATATATATATATATATATATATATATATATATATATATATATATATATATATATATATATATATATATATATATATATATATATATATATATATATATATATATATATATATATAAAAATAAAAAAATAAAGTTCTCTCTCTCTCTCTCTCTCTCTCTCTCTCTCTCTCTCTCTCTCTCTCTCTCTCTCTCTATATCTATATATATATATATATATATATATATATATATATATATATATATATATATATATATATATATATATATATATATATATATATATATATATATATATATATATATATATATATATATATATATATATATATATATATATATATATATATATATATAATATATATATATATATATATATATATATATATATATATATATATATATATATATATATATATATATATATATATATATATATATATATATATATATATATATATATATATATATTATATATATTTATATATATTATATATATATATATATATATATATATATATATATATATATATATATATATATATATATATATATATATATATATATATATATATATATATATATATTAGTGATGGATCGGATGTCATATTTTCCAATTTGCGGATGCGGATGCGGATGCGGATGCGGATGTTGAATTTTCGAAAGTGCGGATGCGGATGCGGATGCGGATGTGTGGAATTTTGCGGATGCGGATGCGGATGCGGATGCGGATGTTAATTATATATATATATATATATATATATATATATATATATATATATATATATATATATATATATATATATATATATATATATATATATATATATATATATATATATATATATATATATATATATATATTTCACTATCACCTTTCCCACTTTCGTGAGGTGGTGCCCGCCACAATTCCCTTACAAACATAACTATTCTTACCTTTCAACGTGTAGCAAATCTTATTCAAATTTACTACCAAAGATAAAATGAAGATAGAACTTGATATTTCAATATGGTTATAATGCCGTATATATATTGCTTCTAAAATTTATACACATGTAAACATTCACATGTGTGCGTTTTTATGTGAGTCTCGAGAATTCTTTATATTCAGCAGACTACGCATAACAGTACCTTTTGAGTTGTCAATTCGTTTTTATTGAAACTATTATATTTTTTATTAAAATTGTAATTACTTCTCATTCCTTTATTAAAATTCATTAAATATGTATAAAAATTTAATGACATCTTACTTTTAATAATAAAGGTAATGATTTGAAACTTTAATTAAATAAAATAATTCGTCTGGCGACAATTGGAACCCAGCACTCAGAGAGAGTCAATCAAGGTTGCCAATCTTTCCTAATTATCTTTATAATAATAATTAAATAGACTGCAAAATGGAAATATCTTTCATATTGACAACTATTTTAATATATTATGTATAGATTGAAATTATTTGTCCTTCTGAGATGGTTTTAGTGGAAATGGTTGTTGAATGAAAAATTTAACAGCTGTTTACTATACCTTTAAAGTTGGTAGGACTTGTCGTGAGAAGGGAAATGGCCACCTTTTGTGTTTGTAAATCTAACTTACTTGAGTTTTTGAATGAGTTGGAAACGTTTTCCTTCAACAGGAAGTGATATTTGAAACAAACAAATTGCATCTTCCTTAATTTTTAGTAAACAAATATCTGTTATCAGTTTTAAAGATTAAATTTGTTTTATAGTTGTAAACCTTGTGACCTCTGATAACAAAAATTCATCGTAAATAGTAAAATACCTTTGTTAATGAAAGGTGATGTTAGGAATGTTGACAGAACGGGAAGGAAGTAAGGGAAACTATTATTTTATGGGTAAATAAAGCCTTTTCATCGCTGCTCGTGGTTAGTTGGCTAATTTAAAAATTAGAATAAAACACACTTCTACTGTTAGAAGATTATTCTTGTTTTCTTTTTACTTAAAAACAATTACCTTTCCGTCGACTGTCGGAGTATAAATAGCTAGAAATTAGCATACTCCGGCATTCTTAGACTTTCCTCCTTATAAGAAGGTTTTAGAATTTTTAACCTGTGAATATTGGAACTCTAGATTACCTCCCTTATATCATTTTTAAATCGTTTCTTTTAGTTCCATTATTTAAATTAGATTCGCAGGTTAAATTATCTTTATTATTTTTATTTGCATAGTTGTTTTAAACTTTGCAAATCCCAGTTAGGTTTAAAATTCTGATACTAATCAGAAGAGGCTTAATCCAGGGTCTGGTTATGCTTTTTTTTTATAAATAACCAGACGGAAATATTTTATTAACTTTGTTCGATTTGGTTTAATTCTTAGTTAGTTTTTTTCTCGGTACGCCTCACTTAAATTCTGGTAAGTTAAAAAGAAAAGAAAAGAAGTACCGAGTGTTTTTTCCTGTCAACTTAATTCTGAAGTTGATATCTTTTTAGGATTTTCTAGCTTTGAGAGAAGAGGAATTCGTACAGATTCCCCTTCTCCGGTGAGTACTAAAACGAAAATCCTATTAAGACTTCAACTTAGTCTTTCCTTATTTAATTGTTTTCCTACGCGAAGTTGTAGAAATTTAAGTTTTGTCTTGAATTCTACAATTTCCTACGTTGAAAAACAGACAATTAAATATCTTCTAGATTCATCTTTTTAATTTTTTATTTCAGATGTGAGGTAATCATCATTAGTTTAGGGAATTTCGGATATTTCAAGTTCCTATCCTATCCTCCTTACTATCTTTCGGTGAGACTTAAAACACCTTTCTTCGGTGTTTAAAAATAATTTCAATCACAGCTTTGCTTACAACCTATGATACACAATAGGATTTTTTTATTGTTTGTTTATTAGAACCATTTACACCTTTAAATTGTTAGGTTACATTTAAGTTATTATTTCAGTAATATTTACAATGTTCTTGGTAGATAAAATAAATCTACTTATTAAAAGTTCCACTCTAGAATTAATGGAGTGACTTGTAAATAAAATAATTATTGTAAATATTAAGAGTTGCTGTTTTTAAATAAGACAGTCAGATACTTAATTATAACTTAGTTCTAAGTTAAAAAATTGGTTTATTTACACTCTTAGTATTTAGATGTAAATAAAACTTTACTGTATAAACTTAAAGTTTATAAAATAATGGACTCTTTAACTTATAAGTTAGATATTATTAATTAAGTAAGATAGCTTTACTATATTATTTAGGTATATTGACGCTTTAACTATATTATATTATATTTATTTATTTACAAATTATTTATTATATTATATTTATTTTTTGGTTTATTTAAATACATTACTGTATCCATAATCAAATATTAACGTAACGTCAACAACATTTGGATTATATTATTTATTATATTCATTACAGACCCCTTTTACTATCCTTATAATAAAATAAACATGAAAATTATTCTCACTTTTATCCTCTTACTTTCTTCAGTTCTGAAGGATTGTCTCTTCAGTTAATTTCGAATCAAACCATTCTTAAATATCTTAGAGAATAGTTCACAATTCTTTTGAGATGGTTTGGTTCGAAAGGAGAGGGTAGGAAGGTTAAAGTTTTATTAAATAGATTATTTATTTTATATAAGAATAAAAAGACCCAATCTTTGGCTGTTCCCTTGTTGTCTAACGAAAGTGGGTCATTTCAATTGAAGACACAAAGGAATAGGTTGAAATGTGCTCCGAATGAAACTTAGAGTTGGCAACTAGAGTTGTTGATTCTCCCCATTCGTATTTCTCATTCCTATAACAAAATACAGTCCACTACCGAAATTAAATGCGAATGGGTGTATCATTTAAATCAAATCATCTTAGTTATTTTTTTTTCATTCGGAAGTCAACTAAGTCGGGAGGTTGTCGGAGAGGGAGAATATTTTTTTACTTTTTTCTTTTTTGATAATCTCTTGAATTTGGTTGACTACAGTATAATATCTGACACACAACGCTTTCACCACCTCCCTCCATCTCTGTCTCCACAAATCTTCTACCCTCGTCTAAACTCAAATTCCTTCCATCAAAATCACTCTCACTCCATCCATCCATCTCACTTCGGCCTTCCCCTCCCCCTACCCTTCCCCTATCTACATCGGATCTACGTACCTTGCCAACCATTCTGTTCTCTTTCATTCTTCACATATGTCCAAACCATTTTAGCACATCCTCCTCCTCTCTATCAATTACACCCTTCTTCCATTTACACATCTCCCTTATTCTTTCATTTCTAATCCTATCAATCCTTCTCAATTTATATATCGCTCTCAAATCTTTCATCTCAAAGACATTGAAACTTTTTCTCGACCGAGCACTTATCGTCTATGTTTCACACACATACAATACAGAAGGTGAACACACACTTTCAAACATTCTTATCTTTATTTCTTTCGAAATTTTTCCTTTCTTCCATACTTTTCTTAGGCCCCCCAATACTTTCATTCCTTCTACCACTCTATCCATTATTTCTTTTTCCGTTCCAACCTTACCTTCCACCCAACATTACTAGATATTTGAATTCATTCACCTCCTCAAGTTTCCATTCTCACACTTCTACAAACCAATTCCTCCATCCACATTTCCTCATCCCCACCTCCAATCCTCATAACTTTATTCTTCGCTGGATTGAATTTCAATCTCGTGTTTGCACATTTCCCTTCAAACTCTCCCCCAAGTATTCTCATCTTTTCTCCAGATTCTGCCACCAACACATGACGCATCATCAGCAAAAAGTAAAACATTCACTTCACATTCAACCTCCATATTTCTCAACGTAATACTCTTCCCTTCTCTCTCCATTTTTCTAAGTAAACCATTCATCAATAGATTAAATAACATGGAGATATTACACACCCTTGTCTCAATCCCACTCTATGCTAAACCAATCCGATAGTTCTCTCTTCACCCTCACTCTTGATCTACAATATATACATATATATATATATATATATATATATATATATATATATATATATATATATATATATATATATATATATATATATATATATATATATATATATATATATATATATATATATATATATATATATATATATATATATATATTATTAGTGGATGGATCGGATGTTCATAATTTCGGAAATGCGGATGCGGATGCGGATGCGGATGTTGAATTTCCGAATGCGGATGCGGATGCGGATGCGGATGTTGAATTTTCAAAAATGCGGATGCGGATGCGGATGTTGATTTTTGTGCGGATGTTCCGCATCAATGCGGATGCAAAATATATATATATATATATATATATATATATATATATATATATATATATATATATATATATATATATATATATATATATATATATATATATATATGTATATATATATATTCATTCATTAGCCACTATTATCGTGGAATTAATATGTATAATACATATAACTGCTCGGGGAATCGAACCTGGGCCCAAAAGATGGAAGTCCGTTGTGCTAACCGCTACTCCACCGATGGTTCAAAAGGAAACTATTCGGAACTTCTACTGACATATCGTCTAGTGAAAAGCTCTCGAATGTCTCCCCGACCACAACTTGGGCGTAGGGTTAGCTTGACCAAGGTGCTTATCCGAAGTACGCAGTACATTTGTTATTCATTCATTAGCCACTATTTTCGTGGAATTAATATGTATAATACATATAACTGCTCGGGGAATCGAACCTGGGCCCAAAAGATGGAAGTCCGTTGTGCTAACCGCTACTCCACCGATGGTTCAAAAGGAAACTATTCGGAACCTCTACTGACATATCACCGATTCGAGCAGTTATATGTATTATACATATTATTTCCACGATAATAGTGGCTTAATGAATGAATAACAAATGTACTGCGTACTTCGGATAAGAACCTTGATCAAGCTAACCCTACGCCCAAGTTGTGGTCGGGGAGACATTCGAGAGCTTTTCACTAGACGATATGTCAGTAGAAGTTCCGAATAGTTTCCTTTTGAACCATCAGTGGAGTAGCGGTTAGCACAACGGACTTCCATCTTTTGGGCCAGGTTCGATTCCCCGAGGAGTTATATGTATTATATATATATATATATATATATATATATATATATATATATATATATATATATATATATATATATATATATATATATATCGGTATACATAGTGAGCATAGCGGTTAAACATCTGAGATCTAAGAGTTAGACAAAAGAAAGAAAGAATGAAAATGTGCAGAAAGTTGTGTTGCATGTTCCCTACTCAATGTAGGAGGTATGCGACGAGAAAGTTCAGAAGATCAGTGCTCGTTGTAATAGTGATGGTATTGGCTTACTTGCCTGAGAGCAACAGTTCGATCCTACATGTAGATCCTATGTAGAAACTACTTAGAAAAGTTCCTATCCTCGAATAGGGAAATGTCTGTGAGATTAGATGTGAACTGTTAAATAAAAATAATAACAATAAAAAAAAATTGAGTAAAAAAAATAAAGTTCGGCTTCCAGAAAGAGACTGAAGTGAGTTAGTGAATGCGAGACAGTTGATAAGACCAAACCATCTAGACTCTACCTTTAAAGTGAAAGCTCTATGATTGGAACCACTTCAGATATGTGAAGTATATTCCAAACAGGAGCGATCAACAACCTTATAAAGAGAAACAACTTGGGTGGAGTGAAGAAATAATGAAGTAGTTTCAGAACACCCAACCGCTTAAAAACTTTCTTAGGAGGAGAAGTACTGTAAAACTTCCAAGAAAGATAAAGAGAAAAAGAAACACCAAGACTTTTTTAGGACAGACGAAGGTGTGAGTTGTGTTATTTTGAAAATGTCATAAATGTGTGAAGGTTTGTGTGGAGTAGAAAGATGGAGGAATTGAGTTTTTGAGGATTAAATATTTTTTTCGGCTCCAATTAGAAATGGGAGAAAGATATGAGGTTAGTTTTTTCACGGCTACTCACCGAACATCAATTACTTGCTGCTGGGTGACACGTTTTTCGAAATGAAAGTAAAAATGCAGGAAGGAGGCATTGGTATTGGAATGAATAGGTGACGAAATAATTGAGAAAGTCTATTAATTTATTATTTTGCGTGCATGCGTGAGTGCGTGCGTGTGTGAGTGAGTACGTGCGTGCATGCGTGCGCGATTGTGTGTGTGCGTGTATGCTTGTGAGCGTTTTTTTTTTTTTTTTTTTTTTTTTTTTTTTAATGTCTAATTTGAGTGGTCGGGGGTTTGGGCGTAAACAGGGGCTTTCTATTACCTTTGCTAACGTTCGTGGCCTTCGATGATCTAATCTCGAGTCTGTTGAACACCACCTCAAAACCTCTCGTCCTAACCTTTTGCTTCTGTCTGAGACTCAGCTGGACAGGGATTCTTTCTCTAGCAATCTTAATATCTCTAACTACAACTTTTTTTTATAATTTCCGTCTAAATGGTGGAGTCTGTGCCTATATTAACATTAACACTCCTGTGGCATGTCTCGTAAATCTAGAATCTCCTAATTTCGATGTTTTATGGCTTAATATCTGTCTTCCTACTACTACAATTATCTTGTGTTTCTGTTACTGCTCCCCTAATGGAACAGCTTTTCCATTTTTTTTTCAATATCTCACAACTTCTCACGAAACTGTCACTTCTTCTCATCTAAATGCTAAAGTCCTCTATTTAGGGGACTTTAACGTACACCACATTGAGTGGTTGGGCTCCTCTCAAACTGATACAGGTGGGTGGGAGACCAAATCATTCAGCATTCTCAACGATCTGGAGCAGTTGAATAGAGAACCCACACACATTCCAGATCCTCATAATCAATTCTTGAAAACACTTGATTTATGCTTCATCACTAATCATTCTAGATATAAATGCACCATTTTCCCTCCTATTGGTAACTCTGACCATAATCTTATAGCTCTTAGTTATAATGCTTTCTCTCCAACAGCTCCACCATGCCCTAAACGTAATTTTTGGCACTTTAATCGGGCTAATTGGGGAGCAATGTGTTGCTTCTTTGCTAACTATCATTGGAGTGAATCTTGCTTTGTCTCGGGGGACGCTTCTATCTCTGCTGAAAACGTAGGGGCCGTGATCCTTGATGGGATGGGCAGATACATTCCATCTTTAACTAAATCTTTTTCTCCTCAAAATCCATGGTTCGATGACAACTGTTCTCTCATCCTTCGGGAGAGAGAAAATGCTTAATCCTGAATGGAAAAACTCTTCTTCTCCTATCACTCTTGCTAATTTTCATTCAGCTCCGAATCGTTGGAGGGATGTTCTTTGAGGACTAAGCGTACTCTCACAAAAAGGAACTGAGCTGACCTCCGTGGCTCTCCTACTAATAAAAATTTCTGGCCTCTTGTCAAAAATATCTTTAACAACTTCTGTAAATCTGTCTTTCCTCCTCTTATTCGCTCTGATGGTTCTGTAGCTAATACTCCTTCTGAAAAGGCTAATCTCTTCGGCCTCCTTTTTTCATCTAATTCCACCCTGCTCGATTCTGGCATCCCTCTTCCTACTCCTTCTCCTCTCAGGTGCCTCAAGTCTCTACCTGTAATTACTCATATTCAGGCGCATGGCATCCTGAAAACTATGAACATCAGGAAGGCCAATGACCCGGACGGCGTTCCCCCTCGTGTTCTGATTGAGTGTGCTTCCGAGTTTAGCTCGTTCAGCTCAACTCTCTATGCCTTAATACTAATACTTTTCCTTAATACTGGAAGCGTGCATTTGTTCAGTTGATCCCGATAAAAGGTAGCCGTTCTGACCAATCTAACTATCGACCAATAGCTCTCACTTGTGTTCTATATAAAATTTTCGAAACTCTCCTCAACTGTTATTTCCTGGATCATTTGGAGTCTCATTCTCTTCTCTCAGATCAACAGTATGGCTTTCGACGTTCGAGGTGAACTGGTGACATACTTTCCTATCTTACTGATCTATGGTCTTCTGCCCTTTGGGACTTCGGGGAGTCGTGTGTGGTGGCGCTTGACATATATAAAGCTTTTGACAGGGTATGGAATGCTTCGCTGCTCTCTAAAGCTCCCTTACTTTGGGTTTCTTCCTTCTCTTTGCTTACACTTGTCTAATTTTCTCTTAGATCATTCCATTTCGGTAGAGCGACCTCTTCCTCTTTTTCTATCAACTGTAGTGTTCCTCAGGGTTCTGTTTTATCTCCAACTCTATTCTTACTTTTCATTAACGATCTTCTCAACAACTGCACTTCCAACTCTGTTCACTCTTATGCTGATTACTCAACTCTGCATTCTTCTACTCATTTCAAATTTGCTCCCTCTTTTGCTTCTAGAGTTGCTTCTCGTCTTCAACTTTCCAATTCTATTCTTGCCGATCTGGATGGGATTTCCGGGTGGGGTCATAGCAACCTTGTGAAGTTCAACTCTTTAAAAACTCAACTTCTTCACATCTCCTTCTCAAAACTACCTCCTAACTTTCCTATCCTCTTCGATGGCTCTCCCGTCTCACCAGTAAATAACATTAACATTCTTGGTCTAAACATAAACAATAAACTGCTTTGGAAACCACGTATCACAATGGTTGCTAAAGCGACCTCTAAGAAACTGGGAATTCTGTTCAGGTTGCGAGAATTTTTTTCTTCTAAGCAGTTACTCCAAATATATCTAAGGGTCTTATTCGCCCTTGTATTGAGTACTGTTCTCACATTTGGGGGGGGGCCTGGTTCCTCCTCTCTTCTGGATAGGGTTGAGTCAAAAGCTAAAAGATTAATAAATTGTCCCCTACTTTCTAACTCTCCTGACCCTCTATCTCTGCGACGTTACGTTAGCGCGCTATCTCTTTTCTATAGGTACTACAATGGTAGGTGCTCGAGGGAATTGGCCTCTCGCATTCCTCCACCGTTGAGTCGTCCTCGTTGCACAAGGGGTGCCCTGCTTTCGCACTAATTTTGAGTGGACGTAGGAAACCCCGTTGTGGTGCCTCCTTCTTTTCAGCCACCTCTGTTCTGTAGAACTCTCTACCATCATCTATTTTTCCTCCTGTATTTAATTTTCTACTCTTCAAGGCTTCCATCTGCGCCCACCTGAGGGTTGTGAGCTAGGTGTGTGTTTAAGCGAGTTTTCTCCCTTTGTGTGTGCCCCCTCCTTGAAAAGGGCTCTGCCCGTTAGTTGTGGCGATCTATAAAAAAAAAAAAAAAAAAAAAAAGATGAAGGTTTAAGTTGTGTTTTCGAAGAAGATATAGATGTGTGGAAGATTGTGTCAAGTGGACAGACGGAGGAACTGGATTTTTGAGGCATTGAAAACGACCATGTTTTCTCTGCCCCAATTAGGAATACGTGAAAGATCATAGGTTAATTGCTCCTGGAGTCTAGTAACTGTTGTCTCATCTGCTATAGAACGACCAGAAAGGAAATTAGAAAGAAGATTATAGATATCGAAAGATGAAAGTTTAGAAATCTAAGCTTTATGCCACTCCTTCGAAGGCTTTCGATATGTCCAACGTCACAGCGAAAGATTCTCCGAAATGCCGAAAAGCGGAAGACCAAGTATCAGAGAGAAGGGAAAGAAGATCACCAAAAGAGCGTTTCTCACGAAGGCCATACTGGCGATCAGATAAAAGATTAGAAGAATTGTGATTCGTCCAAATCTTCCAGTTAAGGATAGGTTAGAAAACTTTACAGAGAACGGAGGTCAAAGAAATGGGACGGTAGTTGGAAGATTGAGAGGGATAATTCCTTTTCGGAACAGGTTGAATGAGAGCAAGTTTCCAGCAAGAAGGAAAGATTGAAATAGAAAGACAAAGACGAAATGGTTTACCAAGGAGGGATTGTAAGCTCGAAAGCACAAGTTTTGAGAACCACAGGTGGACTGAACGCCTTCTTAATATTAAGCTAAGAGCAGAAATGACGTCTTTAGAAGAAATTATAATTTTAGGAGTAAATGAGTTGGAGGGGGTTAAAGGAGGAGGAATAGCTCCGAAATCTGCTAAAGTTGAATTAGAGGCAAATGTTTGAGTGGAGAGTTCAGCTTTAAAAGAAGACAAATCAGCAGTTGTGCTGTCGAAAGATGCTGAAGGAGGGAAGGAGAAAAAACAATGTTAGAGTTTACATTTTTTTGCAAAATGCCAGAAAGCGCGTGAAGAAGAGGAACCAGAAAGATTATTGCATTTTCTACCAAGAAAAGAGTTTTTGGTGTTGCGGATGATAAGTTTTGCAGGATTCCGGGAGGAAATACAAGTTGCAAGAGTTTCTGAAGTTTGAAGACGACGGTAATCTTGAAGGAAGTATCCCTGCGGCGAATAGCACGAGAACAAACTGAGGTTAACTAAGGTTTGTTAGGATTGGTAGAAGGCAAAGAATATAGAATGTACGCTTCCATGCCAAAGAGAATCACCCCGGTAATGCAGTTCTGCACACTCCCAGGGGCCCCTCCCACGAAAGCAATAATCATTCCACGGGAAACCAAAGAAGTACGACTACAAGTCAGACTAGCTTGCCGTACCGAAATGCCACAAACGTTTCCTTTCAATAGAATGTGGTCTTTCCTGTGGAAGACTTGAAGAGATAGAAGATGATACAGAGTTATGAAGGTGATCGAAGAAGGAGATATGAGGAAAGAGTTTAACAGTATATGGAGAAAAATTAGAAATTAGAAATAGTTCTAAAGTTGGGTTGATCTCCAAGACGATCAGGGAAACGAGTAGGGAGCTTCCCCAACTCCCCAAGGTCGTTTCATAGCGAAATTGAAGGCACGTTCACCAGCTGTATATCATGAGATCTAGAAGAAAGCCATTGGCGGTGGTGAACATTGAAATCACCTAATATGATGATTTCAGAGAAATGAGAAGAAGAGAGAATGTGCTTTATTTTGGAGTTAAGATAGTCGAAAAATTTAGGAAAATCAGTAGAATTAGGAGATAAATAAATAAATAGAGCAGATGAATTTAGTCATAGAACAGCAAGAGAGTCTAAGACACAAGGTGGAAAATTCGGAAGACTAAGTTAGAGACACGACAACAAACAATGTGGTTGGCAACGTAATCACAACAACCTCGTTTGGCTGAAAATTTAAGATTGAAGTAGTTGGAGGAAACAGAAAAGAGTTTGCCATCAGAACGCTCTAACACCTGAGTTTCTGTTAAGAACAAGAGATGAGGTCTAGAAGAAGAGAGGTGATATTCAACAAAGTGGAAATTGGACTGAAGACCGAGAATGTTGCAGATATTAATGAAAAATATAGACCGTGCATCAGGACAAGCAAACTGCACAGTCCTGGTGGCGCCAACCCCATCACCTGAGACCACCAACTCCCAAGGGGTGAGGGGGAAATGGATGAATGAGGGGCTATTTATGAAAGCCGCTCCTCGGGGCTTCTGCGAAGCTACTCTTGTTGACGCCATAATTATTATTAAGTTTTTAAAGGGATATGTTTCTGTAATAGTATTTTTTTGTGAAGGAGAGCCTACTCCGTGTAGAAGAGTGTTGAGATTAGCTCGAAATGGTGTGTATTATTGGGCACTGGAGTGAGATGGGAAGTACCTTTAGCACCCCATATACCCAATGTGCGATAATCTCATCGCCTCGGGAGCGTTTCTTCCCTTCCCCATTAAAATAAACAAAATAAAGTTAGGATATGTTACCTTGGAAATGTTAAGAAAAGGGAAGAGAGAAAGCTCTGAATAAAATAAGTTTACTATGGAATGGGAAGAAATTAGATTAGCATGTAGTTATCAAAGTTGTAAGGTGAAATAGAACTAGTCCATGAGTTGTTAGCCCTTGTGCGAATATATTATGAGATATATTAACCGTATTTCTGTGTTATGTTAGATAATGGCTGGTTAGGCCTGGTTAGGTTAGTTGAGGTTACTTTTGTAAAGTGCACATGATTAATTGATTGGTTATTGCTGATGAGGTTTAATTTGTTAGGTGCCCTTCTATTGAGTGGTTAAGTCGGTTGATGTTAAATTTTTAACTTTCGGAATGGTATGGTTAGATTATTTTAGTTTGAAAATGAAAATGTATGAAAATTGATGTCTCTTGAAATAGGAGATAGAGATGTGATGCTGAATTTGCATTTTATTTGTAAAAACACGCTTCATGTTTTGTGAAACATGTCGATAAAATACTAATTTTGTATACACCTATGCCAAGAGATCCGACTGCTTGTTTTTTTTTTTTTTTTTTTTTTAAACATCGCCCCCCCCCCCAAAAGTCCATTTTTTTAAAAAAACTTGCCATTTAAGACCATATATATATATATATATATATATATATATATATATATATATATATATATATATATATATATATATATATATATATATATATATATATATATATATATATTTGTTTTTGTTTTTTTTACAGAACACCACCACTCACGGGCATCGCCCTTTTCAAGGAGGGGGCACACACAACATAAAATAAAAAACATTCATATCATAACTATATATATATATATATATATATATATATATATATATATATATATATATATATATATATATATATATATATATATATATATATATATATATATATATATATATATATATATATATATATATATATATATATATATATATATATATATATATATATATATATATATATATATATATATATATATATATATATATATATATATATATATATATATATATATATATATATATATATATATATATATATATATATATATATATATATATATATATATATATATATGCGTGAATTTTTTTTTTTTTTTTGTTGAAAGTCTTACTCCTGCCTTCCGAATAGGTTGCTATGGTTGTAAAACCCCTCTGTTTAAAATATTTTAAGAATTGATGAAATATAACACTGCACATCATCGTCAAAGTTTTACCCTGTGAGCAATCATCCAGGTCCCTCTTCCGTAGAAGTTTTAGCCACTAATGGCGGGGTTTCATAGCTTCTAACTATGCTTTATTTCCTGGTTTGCTCCAATAATATTGACCTCTTACTATCCGGAAATAGGTTTCTGTGTTCTGCCACTACTGATAGTATGAATTTTAGTTGCCCTTCACTCTTGTTAATGTTATATTTTAGTCTTGGATTAATGCGACTCCTCGCTCTGCAACAATCATTGGTAACTGATATTGCTGTTATAATGGATACCCCTTTTTGATAATCATCTCGTTATAGCCCTGTTTCAGGGTGTGTGTGTGTAAAAATACTGTATCAATGTTCAATTTCCAAAAAAAAAAAAAAACAATTGTCTGCTCTATTGCAAAGCCTTGCAACTCGCAGTTAGAAATTGTTTTCTTTGGAATTGTAATTTTCTTTGGAGGTTCACATTAAGGTTCTCCACTTCTCTCTGCTCCATCTATGATCGCAGTGACAGTTTCTTTTTAATTTTTGTTATTACTTCTGCATCAAACAGTGAAAGGGCAATTAATTCTTCTGAAAGATACCAAAGGTGTTGTAGAAGTTTATTTAAAGCAACATTTCCTATATTTTGTATATTTTGTTAATTTGACTTATAATTTTGTTAATTTTCATTCGGCTCGAAATCGTTGTAGGATATTATCGACAGGCCAAGGGTGCTTTCACCAAAAGGAAGTGCACTGACCTCCTTGGTTCTCCTACTGATAAAAATTTCTAGCCTCAAGCCAAAACAATCGGCCAAAAGTTAACTAATGTTTTAAATTTTGAAAAATTATTATTAAAGTTAGGTATTTAGTTTTTAGTTTTTTTGAACTTCGCATTGGGAGATCCGAATTTAGAATGATAGGAGTAAAATCTGGTATGTCAGATCTGTCAATCAATCAGCTGCGTAACTAATAAATGTCGACTCGGTTAAGTAATTTGGCACACGATGGTGACTAACTTCTTAAGTTAAAGGATATTTAGAGGATTTCATTATTAATTTTGTTGTGAAGAAATCTTGAAAGTTGGAAGAAGCTGGTTACAATTACAATAATTTTAGAAGTCTTCAGCTTTATTTTAATATCAGTTGAAATTTCGCCTAAAATTTTCCAGAAGATTTTTTCTTTCTTATCTCGTTCTTCTATCTGCTGACCGGTTTTGTCTGCAAACTTCGAACATCACCAGAGCTTGAGTTCTAGAAGATGAATGATAAATTTTAAGATGAAAGTCCAAAAATTAACTAATATTATAAATTCTGAAAAATTATTAATAAAGTAATGTATTTTTATATCCACCACCACAAAGAAAGAGAAAAAATTTCATAAAGGCACTCAAAGAAATCTCTAGTACAACACTGAAAAAAAGAATCTCATTAATAGCTAGGGACTTTAACATAGACGTTTCCAGCAATGACACTACCTCTTCTTGCAAAATTTACTAATCGACACCATGACATTTTGTAAATTTCATAAGGCAAAATGTAAATCAAAACTCTACAATAATCGACCATATATGGTCCAACAAACAAGATTCCACAAAGTTCTATAAAAATTAGTTACAAATTAAATATTTCTGACCACTATCCCTGTGTATTTATGCTAGGATCAACACCTACATCAAAAGATTAGAAAAAATTGCTTTTAGACTTATATCAGATGACAGAAACATAGATTTCTAAACCAGATAAAGACAACAGATTTTTAATTTGTACACAGCGACAATGTTTCAATAGATGAAAAATTCGAAAAATTCACCCAACCAATCTATAGTGTTTATGAAAAACACTTCCCAATAAAAAATGAAACTGATACAGAAAAAAAGAATTATCAACAAATGTTTAATTAACTAAAATTTGCTAAATTCAATTAGGCAAGCACAAACTGTATAAATGTGTTAAGAGAGGAATCATACCAATGCAAACTTTCACCACATATTTTACATTACTGAAAAAGCTAAAAGTACTTTCTGGCACTTTAATCGGGCTAGTTGAGGGGTATTACTCCTCTTTTTTTTTAACTACCCTTGGAATGAATCCTGTTTTGTTCCGGAGGATGCTTCTGTGTCTGCCGAAAAGGTAGGTGCCGTGATCGCTGAAGGGATGAGAAGGTTTTCATTCCATCTTTAACTAAATCTTTTTCTCCTTAAAACCCATGGTTCAATGATACTTGCTCTCGTGCCATTCAGGAAAGAGATAGTGCTTTTCGTGCATGGAAAAATTCAAATTCAAATATCACTTTTGTTGATTTTCATTCGGCTCGAAATCGTTGTAGGGATATTATTCGACAGGCCAAGGGTGCTTTCACCAAAAGGAAGTGTGCAGACCTCCTTGGTTCTCCTACTAATAAAAATTTCTAGCCTCTAGCCAAAAAAATCTCTAATAAATAACTTCTGTAAATCTACCTTTCCTCCTCTTATTCGTCCTGATGGCTTTGTTGCTAATACTCTTTCTGAAAAGGAAAATCTCTTCGGCCTCCTTTTTTCCTCCAATTCAATCCTCAACGATTCCGGTTCCCCTCCTCCTACTCCTTCTTCTCTCAGGTGTCCCATGTCATTACCTGCTCTGATCCCTCTAACTTTCGTCATATAGCTCTCACTTGTGTTCAATTTAAAATCTTTGAAAAACTCTTTAACTCTCATTTCCTTGGACCATCTGGAGTCTCATTTTCTTCTTTCAGATCATCAGTACGGCATTCGACGCTAGAGGTCTACTGAAGACATACTTTCCTATTTTACTGGTTTATGATCTTCTGCTCTTAGGGATTATGGAGAGTCTTATGTAGTGGCGCTTGACATTTCCAAGGCTTTTGACAGGGTGTGGCACACATCACAACTCTCCAAGCTCCCTTCCTTTGGGTTCCTTCCTTCTCTTTGCTTACTATTGTCTAGTTTTCTCTCGGATCGTTCCATTTCGGTACTTGTCGATGGAGCAACCTCATCCTCTTTTTCTGTCAATAGTGGTGTTCTCAGGGTTCTGTTCTATTTTCAACTTTATTCTTACTTTTCATCAACGATCTTCTCAGTTCCACTTCTAACTCTGTTCATTCTAATACCGATGACTCAACTCTCCATTCTTCCATTCATTTCAAATCTTCTTACTCCTTTGCTTCTAGAGTTGCTTTTCGTCTTCAACTTTCCAATTCTATTCTTGCCGATCTGGATGGGATTTCCCGGTGGGGTCATAGCAACCTTGTGAAATTAATCTCTTTAAAAACTCAACTTTTTCACATCTTCTTCTCGAAAACACTTCCAAACTTTCCTATCTCCTTCGACGGCTCTCCCGTCTTACCTGTAAACAACATTAGCATTCTTGGTCTGAACATAAACAACAAACTTTCTTGGAAACCTCATATCAAAATGGTTGTTAGGGTGGCTTCAAAGAAGCTAGGAATACTGTTCAGATTGCGAGAATTTTTTTCTTTTCGAACAGTTGCTCCACTTATATAAGGCCTTATTCGCCCTTGTATTGAGTACTATTCTCATATTTGGGGGCTCCGGTTCCACCTCTCTTTTGGATAGGGTTGAGTTTAAGGCTAAAATATTAATAAACTTTCTGCGACATGACATTGGTGCACTATCTCTTTTTTTATAGGTACTACAACGGCAGCTGCTCGAGGGAGCTAATCTCTCGCATTCCACTACTATTGCGTCGCCCTCGCAGCACAACAAGAGCCATGCTTTCGCATGAATTTTGAGTGAATATGGTAAAGCCCAGGCTTATCAGCTGTGGTGCTTCCTTCTTCCCAGCCACTTCTGTACTATGGAATTTTCGGCCATCATCTGTTTTTGATGCTGTATTTAATCTTCCTCTCTTTAAGGCCTCCGTCTGCACCCACCTAAAAGGTTTGCGTTATTCTGGATTGGGTGGGTTTCTCTTTTTTTTTTTATTTCTGCCCCTCCTAGAAAAGGGCTTAGCCCGTGAGTAGTGGTAATCTGTAAAAAAAATATCTAATGCTGTGTATTTTGAAAGCAAATTTAAACCAACACAAAACTATGCTTAATACATACAAGTCATAAATAACATCTTAAATAGTTACAAAAATAAAGAAGTTGTAATTCCAGAAATAAAAATTAAAGGTGAAATAGTGACCGATAAATAAAAATTAATAAGTAAATAAAAATAAGTAAATGAATTAAAGTTCTATTTTACAACCATAGGAGCCAAAGTGGCAACAGAAATTCCACATACAAATGTCTCTTTTACTGACTACCTATGCCACTTTCGAGAACTGTAAATAGTAAGAGTTACCCCAGCTCCTAAAACCGTTGACACATCAGTTCCCAATAACTTCCGTCCCATCTCTATGCTACATACAATTGGTAAAATATTCGAGAAATTGGTGCATACACAACTTTTACTTTTACGAAAATGAGCTCCATTCATCAACTCAGTTTGGATTTACCAAAAATCGCAATACAAAAGACGCCCTTATTCTCCTTACTGAAAATATATACAGAGTATTTAAATGACAAACAAATATGCGGACTACGCTATTAGATTTTTAAAAAGTAATCGATGTTGTTCCTTACAATTTACTCCTACAGAAATTAGACAGGCTTGGTATTTCGAAAAGTTCCTTAAACTAGTTCCGTTCATATTTATCTGGTAGAATATAATACGTAAAATAAGGAGATGTATTATCTTCCCTCTTCCAGATTTCTCAAGGAGTGCCTCAGGGATCTATTTTGGGTCCATTATTATTTAACATATACATAAAAAAAAGACTCAACATATACAGTGGCGGCTCGTGTAAACTTGGCAAGGAAGGGGCTGCATATATATTATATATATATATATATATATATATATATATATATATATATATATATATATATTATATATATATATATATATATATATATATATATATGTGTGTGTGTGTGTGTGTGTGTTGTGTGTGTGCGTGCGTAAAATTTCAAACTATTATATATATATATATATATATATATATATATATATATATATATATATATATATATATATATATATATATATATATATATATATATATATATATATATATATAACATTTCAAACGTACCTTACTTATTCTGGAAAGCTTGCTGATATTCTTATTTAAAAATAAGATTAGTTCTTGGAAAGCTTGCTGATATTCTTATTTAAAAATAAGATTAGTTCTTCGAGTTTTAGATGTCGAAAAGTTTTCAATTACTTTTTCATTGAAATCTGGTATTTTACAAACCATTTCACTCTCTATTAGTAATTTTTTAATCAGTAATTTTTTAAAATATTTAAGTTTTAAAAGTATATATATATATATTATATATATATATATATATATATATATATA
>SEYY01024566.1:10000-12500 GCA_009176605.1 Armadillidium nasatum | reverse complement strand
GTTTAAATAAAACTGGAGGACTGGCACTGAAACCAACGAGCCGAAAAACATGATCTTTTAGAGACTCTAGGAGAGAGGCTTTTAAGAGGAGATGTCAAAATATGTTGGTCCCACTGACAGGGTGAAACTCCTTCCAGGGATATATATATAGTATATATATATATATATATATATATATATATATATATATATATATATATATATATATATATATATATATATATATATATATATATATATATATATATATATATATATATATATATATATATATATATATATATATGTATTCATTGCAATATATTTATATATTAATAATTATTACTATCTTCTTAAAAAAATAATTTTTTCAATACTTTTGTAATTCTGCAATGTTGCATCTGTTTCATTTGCATAATAATAATAATAATAATAATAATAATAATAATAATAATAATAATAATAATAATAATAATAATAAAGTAATGATAATAATAATAATAATAATAATAATAATAATAATAATAATAATAATAATAATAATAATAATAATAATAATAATAATGATTGTAATAATAATAATAAAAGATTCTAATCTTGAATTACTTAAGGTTCTCACTCGATTTTATTTGATTTATTAATGATGTATTTATGCTCCATCCAAATTCAATGTTTTTCCATTCGTTTTCTGAGGAATTATTCAGAGACAATAAAATCTTCGAAAGTTCCTGCAACAAAAATAATTTTCTTCATTTCGTTATAAGGAAATTAAATTTATTTTATATATATATATATATATATATATATATATATATATATATATATATATATATATATATATATATATATATATATATATATATATATATATATATATATATATATATATATATATACACAAAATTTAGGGTTAACAACCCATCAATGCACCCCTTTAATTTAGTTACTGGCAACAACTCTTGAACCAGTACTAAAATCTTATGTTCCTAGAAACATTCTAATAAGGAACTCTAGGGGAAAGATTTTATGGCCAGAGAGGAAGCATTTCTAGTCTTACTGAAAGTCTGAAAATCTTAACTGGGAAAGTAATACTCAAAGATTAGTATTGTAAACCATTACGCAAAGAAACAATTTTCTAGAGAAATTGAAGCTATTAAGTTTCGGGGCCGGAAGGGAAACCTAATCAATTTGACTATGCTAAAACCCTTCTTGAGAGTAGAGGAAGATATATTCTTTAAAAGGTTTTAATGGTTTACATGCTTTAAAAGATATATATATGTATGTAAGTAGTATAGTTGCACTTTCGCAGGGTGCCAGATTTAGATAGTTTTCGAAAAATCTGGCAACCTGTCCCTAACGGTCTTTTCTGCATTTGTGTGCAATCCTGCATTCTCAAGGGACCTTCCTGACATTTTCTTTGTCGGTTCACAGACCCTGGACACCCGGATTCGAGTCAACTTCAGCCGAACTGAACCGCAAAGAAAATGGTCAAGAAAGAGAGTGAGGTGAACGCAGCGATTTTGCAAACTCAGGCAACTTCCTGATACTATTTGTGGGGGGTTCACGGGGCCCCGCGAGGGCCCCTTACCCAGACTTGAGGCCAATTTCAATGGGTTGAACCCCTCAAAATGGTGTCAGGAAAGAGCGTGAGGTCCATTTGAGCGGAGTGATTTGCTTTGCAAATCAAAATCCAGTTTTGGATTAGGTTGCCAGATTTTTCGAAAAGTAGCTAAATCTGGCACCCTGCGAAAGCGCAAACTATACTACTTATATATATATATATATATATATATATATATATATATATATATATATATATATATATATATATATATATATATATATATATATATATATAACATATAAAAGATGCTCTTGACTTAGTAACAGCGGTTATGGTTCAAAATACTTCATTTGGGCATTGTGGCGCTAGATAAAGAAGGAGACTGATCGCTTGCGGTCCCCATCCTGCAAATCAGCATTTAATTTAATTATTGGGCCAAATTATTTCCCATTTTCATAAATAAGCTACCAGTGATGGCATTGTGCTTGTGTAAATTGTGTTAAAGAAAATCTTATTCAAAATAGAATTTTAGTATCAAAAAAGTTATATTTCCTGTTTCTCGTGCTTGTGATTTCCTTTAATAAAGTTATTAACACATTTTGTCTTTTAAAAAGAGCCACCATTTGGAGACTGCTGTCCCCCGGCAGAGCAAGTGTTGACAAATCAGTTTGACAGGCGTCTAGTACCTTCTGTTTTCCAGAATTATCAAATAATAATTGAATTTCAACTTTACAAGTTGAAATGAAAAGAAAAAAGCACCCAATTGCAAGAAACAGCGAAAAAAAAACAACATCAACGCAAGCGAGTAGAGTGAGAAGTGGAGATGGATGGATGGAGTGAGAGTGATTTTGATGGAAGGAATTTGAGTTTAGACGAGGGTAGAAGATTTGTGGAGACAGAGATGGAGGGAGGTGGTGAAAGCGTTGAAAGGTAAGAATAGTTATGTTTGTAAGGGAA
>SEYY01024566.1:0-2500 GCA_009176605.1 Armadillidium nasatum | reverse complement strand
TAATAGGTGCTTTAAAAATAATTACTGAGGAGATTGAATCAGGAGGTGGAAAAGGTAACTTAAAATGTAAGATAGATAGAATCAGGAGACGGGAAAGGAAACTTCAGAAACCTTTATTTCTGTGGAAATGGAGTTCTAACTGTTGCAAAATTTACACAGTAGATTTTCTGTGTTACAGAGATTCTTTTTGTTTATATCATTGCTTCTAAATCTCGATTAATTAATTAATAATTAACCATTTATTATTTTGTGGCTTATTTTCAAATCTTCATTACCACTGTTCAGATTGGTTTCGAATTTGGACAGTTTGTTCCCTGCATCATGCAGATCGGTTTATTCTATTAGATTAGTCGTTATTTCAATTAATTAATTAGTTATAAAATTAATATAATATTAATTATTAATATTTCGTAACAAAATGGCTTTGGATTCGCGCCAATAAGCGTTACCATCCTAAGGATAAGTTTTTTTTCACTAAAGGTGAAATTTTGCAATACTATTTTTGACCTTATTATTTACTTTTATGGTATTTCCTTTACGCATTTCGTTTTGTTTTTGTTAATAGTTAAATGTCATACTGGTCTCTAGTCCATTAAAAATCTTCTTAATTGTTTATATTTGTTACAAGTAGCACTACAAATTGGTGCTATTGGTCAACTTTCCCTTTATAAGGCCACGGAGCTTTTATATATATATATAATATATATATATATATATATTATATATATATAATATACTATACTATATATATATATATATATATATATATATATATATATATATCAGAGGTGGCAAAGAGAAAAGAAAGCTCAAAAGCGCAATTTGCGTTTTGCGCGAAAATTCGAAAATGTCGCTTTGCATTTTAGCTTAACAACTTTTTAAGAGCCAAAAGCGCAAATTTGCGATTTTGCGAAGTTTTTTGAAATATCGTTATCAATTTGCGTTCGTCATTTTCTTAAAAAAAAAACATTTTGGGCTTATATTTCAGTTTCTTATTATCAGCAAATTTATTACTCTTTTCTAATTAAAGTTAATACTTAAACTATGATCCCGATATATAAAAAAATATCGATATTTAAAAATTCAAATTGTCCTCGATAATAAATATATATATATATATATATAATATATATATATATATATATATATATATATATAATATATATATATATATATATATATATATATATATATTATAATATATATATATGGTTTATTGAAATATTGGTCTTGTTATAGAAAGTTATTAATTAAAAGCAATTTCACTATAGGTTTTTCGTTGTTGATTTATATATATATATAATATATATATATATATATATATTATATATATATTATAAATATATATATATATCATATATTATATATATATAAAAATATAAAAATAGTTATATTATTATTATTATTTATTATTATATATATATATTATAAACCAATAAATGCTAAGTTTATGATTACTTGTAATTACGATTATACCTTTTTAGTATTTTTGTTTAAATTGGAATAAAACAATATGGATAAGTACTTAAGGGAAAAAGAATTCAAACGTAAAGTGTCGAAGTACAACTCCTGAAATCAGCCAAGATGACATGAGCACCAATGGCCCCATCTTATCAAGTACTATGGTCTGTCAAGCCAAGAAGGAGTATATGAGGGAATAGAGTCTTGTGCAAGGGAAGATTGAATGCTCCCAATGTAAAAAAAAACCTTGAGCTTTGACTAAATCAACACATAGCTTGAAATCGAACTACTTGTTTGGAAGAATTTTACCGATACTTTTATTTGAATTAAATTCTTTTTAATTTTAAATTCAACCATTAAAATTTCACATATTTACATGACTAGTGAATTTAGTTTTGTAACTTTATTTAGAAACATCGTTATTTGCAGAAGGAATTTGTGCTGCAATTGAAGAGGTCAAAGCGGGGTCGCAGCTGCTCAACAGACAATGAGACATCTGAAAAAGCGTCAGACCACCATTATCCAGTCTATGTATAATATATTCAAACAGAAAGAGCTCTTGAGTTGCTTTAGAATAAGTGTTTATTTTAAGTACAAGTTAACTATAAGTGGTGTCACAACTAACAAGCTAAAAAAATAACAGAATACAGTCCATACGAAAATTTTCTAATTTGAAATACCAAGTTTCATTTGTCATTGATATCTTTTCTCATCTGAAAATATTTTTCGCTTTTAGATTTTTGCTACATGACATTGTGCCTATTCACATTGTGGAGTCTGAGTTCTTTGCCGAGTTCCTGTCCAACTTGAACTCTGATTTCCACCTCCCCTCCAGAAGAAAACTAATGAGGGATCTTTATGTCATATGTAAAATAGAGAAGGCTGACTTAACCAACATTCTCAGGGAAGTCAGTTATGCGGCCACAACTGCAAATAGCTGGACTGGACACAACAGGAGTTTTCTGGGCATGACTGTTCACTGGATTAATGCGAATACTTTAAAGAGAGAGAAAGCTGTCCTTGCCTGTAGAGAGTTATC
>SEYY01024565.1:47500-50000 GCA_009176605.1 Armadillidium nasatum | reverse complement strand
CACGTTAAGAACTCGTAAAGCAAATCAATGTTGCAAGCAGAGAATAAGAGTTATAAAAGCCAGGATTGGTATTACTGATTCAAGGATGGTGACAGAATTCTTCATCAATATACTAATAAAAGTGCCTTGAATTAGATCTGTTCCTAGCACTAAACACAATTAATATTCCTAGCACTAGTTATAATTGTTAAATTAATTTAGTGACATCAAACAATAATTATACTTCTAGTGTCTAATAGAAGTGGGCAAACAGTACAGCAAGAGACATTTTGCGAGATAATTCTGAAAAACCTATTTACATTTATATTCAACATTTATACACCATTCACTCTTAAAGAATTGGAAGGGCAAAATTTTTATTCTACAAATAATTCCGTAGTTACAGCAATACCAAAAATTGAAATCTTTTTTTATTAAAATATAAGAAATTGAACGAAACTGTTGAACTCTTGGTCCAGTTGAATTTATAAAACTAGAATAACAATGAAAATGACAAAAAAAACAATACCGTGATGATGATGATGATAATAATAATAAAACAATATTTAATTATTTATTAATCAACGTATAATAAATATTAAACCCTTCAAATAATATAAACACTAATTACTTCTCTCGTCTCGCATAAAACATACATCAAAACACACAATACCTACATTCAGACTACCGTGGTATAATGGTAGAGTAATTGACTCACACGCTTGATGAAGCTGATTCGATCCCTCATGCGGTTCCTAGGTAGAAAGTTCCCCTCCTCGAATAGGGCAATGCCAGTGAGATGAGAACTTAAAAAAAAAATTTTTGGTAAATAAATAAAACCTATATGATGAGACCAATAGAGGAAACATGTGTGCTGCTAAAGCAGCAGCAGCACAACAACAACAACAACAACAACAACAACAACAACAACAACAACAACAACAACAACACCAGCAACACTCAATGCTATGAAGAAATAAAATTGCATATTTATGTTGGGTTCGGGGAGGAGTGGATAACGGCTTTAAATTAAGGGGAGGGGACAAACTAAGAAAGCTTCTATACAGAAATAGGGAAACGCATGTTAATTCCTTAACCTCTTTTTAAGATAGGAATTTTTACCAATCTAGGCGAAGTTACATTCCGTTAGGCAAACCTACAAAGCCGGAGCAACAAAAGACAGTACTGGATATATTTTTCAAATTTATGAGTCAAAACAAAATAAACTGGAGTCAGCAAAAACATTTTCTGCATTCCAACCCTGGCGTAAGGCTGACGTCAGGTTAGGTAGTATAAACTAAAGTATAAAGCGTTTTAAAGTTACAAAAATTCTATTAATCTACGTTTTTGAATCCAAATCCGTCAGATGCAAATTCTGTCGGCTCTTCTTTGACGCCTAGTGCCATAATCAATAAATATTTGGCCCAAAAACTTTTAACAATTTAACGGAATTAACTCTAGATTTTATTTTCCAACGATTCACAAAGTATTTGGATCCCCCCGACTTCAAATTAAAATGTTCTTCATAATACAGGTATGGCTCGGATATCTCATTATATCTGTATCTATAGTTCGGATTATTCCGAAGGTCTGTATCCGTATTCTAATTACTGAGGGTCCACATCTGCATTACATCCGCATCAGAGAACATCAAAAACTTCACATCCGTAAACATCACAACTTCAAGTGACTCCATACTTCATTTTTCCTCATATACAAAAAATAACTGATATCTGAAGATAACATTTCGATCTTAATTAAAAAAAGATAGGAGAAGAAATTGAAGTGAATAATAATAATAATAATAATAATAATAATAATAATAATAATAATAATAATAATAATAATAATAATAATAATAATAATAATAATAATAATAATAATAATAATAATAATAATAATAATAATAATAATAATAATAATTCTCTGTAGGATTCAATATAATAATTTATAATAATTATTAATTAACTAAACTACACTGAAACTTTAAGGTTTATTCTCCTTCCTTAGAAACTACAATTATAATAAAAATAATAAATAATAATAATAATAATAATAATAATAATAATAATAATAATAATAATAATAATAATAATAATAATAATAATAATAATAATAATAATAATAAAGTAATAAAAATAATTAATAGTAAATAAATTAATAGTAAATAAATTAATAGTAAATAAAAAAAAATTAATAAATAAAATAATAATAATAAAAAAATAATTGGTAATAATAATAATAATAATAATAATAATAATAATAATAATAATAATAATAATAATAATAATAATAATAATTATTCTTTCAGAACAGAAATGATATGAAATGAAATCGGAGGTAACTAATTAAATTTCAGGAAATTAAACAAAAAAATACTTGGCACATAATTGTGTGCGCGCACGTGTGTACACAAACGCATGTTGTTTACACACATATTAAGACAAGAACACATACACACAAACACACACACCCACTACGGGTCCTTTTCCTTTATTTGAACTACAATTATTACTAATAG
>SEYY01024565.1:25000-40000 GCA_009176605.1 Armadillidium nasatum | reverse complement strand
GTAAAAACAGAACTATACTGTGGTGTTATTTAACCACAAATGCAAGTGACGATATATATATATATATATATATATATATATATATAATATATATATATATATATATATATATATATATATATATATATATATATATATATATATATATATTAGGAATGGAGTGAAGTATCGGTATCGGTATCGGCAGTATCGGCATATTTTTAGTATCGGTATCGGCAATTACAGTATCGGGATCGGTAAAATTTTTGGACAAGAGTAAAGTATCGGTATCGGTATCGGTAGTAGTATCGGCAAGTATCAGCATATTTTTAGGTATCGGTATCGGTAAAAATTTTGGTATCGCTCAATCCCTAATATATATATATATATATATATATATATATATATATATATATATATATATATATATATATATATATATATATATATATATATATATATATATATATATATATATATATATATATATATATATATATATATATATATATATATATATATATATATATATATATATATATATTAGTGATGGATCGGATGTCATATTTTCCAATTTGCGGATGTGGATGCGGATGCGGATGTTGAATTTTCGAAAATGCGGATGCGGATGCGGATTTTGAATTTTCGAAAAGTTCGGATGCGGATGCGGATGTTAATTTTGATGAGGATGCGAATGCGGATGCGGATGTTAATTTTGATGAGGATGCGGATGCGGATGATATATATTATATATATATATATATATATATATATATATATATATATATATATATATATATATATATATATATATATATATATATATATATATATATATATATATATATATATATATATATATATATATATATATATATATATATATATATATATATTTCACTATCACCTTTCCCACTTTCGTGAGGTGGTGCCCGCCACAATTCCCTTTCAAACATAACTATTCTTACCTTTCAACGCTTTCACCACCTCCCTTCATCTCTGTCTCCACAAATCTTCTAAACTCGTCTAAACTCAAATTCCTTCCATCAAAATCACTCTCACTCCATCCATCAATCTCCACTTCGGTCTTCCCCTCCCCCTACCCTTCCGCTATCTACATCGGATCTACGTACCTTGCCAACCATTCTGTTCTCTTTCAATCTTCACATATGTCCAAATCATTTTAGCACATCCTCCTCTTCTCTATCAATTACACCCTGCTTCCATTTACACATCTCCCTTATTCTTTCATTTCTAATCCTATCAATCCTTCTCAATTTATATTTCGCTCTCAAATCTTTCATCTCAAAGACATTGAAACTTTTTCTCGACCGAGCACTTATCGTCTATGTTTCACACACATACAATACAGAAGGTGAACACATACATTCAAACATTCTTATCTTTATTTATTTCGAAATTTTTCCTTTCTTCCATACTTTTCTTAGGTCCCCCAATACTTTCATTCCTTCTACCACTTTATTCCTTTTTCCGTCCCACCCTTACCTTCCACCCAACATTACTAGATATTTGAATTCATTCACCTCCTCAAGTTTCCATTCTCACACTTCTACAAACCAATTCCTCCCTCCACATTTCCTCATCCCCACCTCCAATCCTTATAACTTTATTCTTCGCTGGATTGAATTTCAATCTCTTGTTTGCACATTTCCCTTCAAACTCTCTCACAAATATTCTCATCTTTTCTCCAGATTCTGCCACCAACACATGCCGCATCATCTGCAAGAAAGTAAAACATTCACTTCACATTCACCCTCCATATTTCTCAACGTAATACTCTTCCATTCTCCATTTTTCTAAGTAAACCATTCATCAATAGATTAAATAACATGGAGATATTACAAAACCCTGTCTCAATCCCATTCCTATGCTAAACCAATCCGATAGTTCTCTCTTCACCCTCACTCTTGATCTACAATTCGCATATATATATATATATATATATATATATATATATATATATATATATATATATATATATATATATATATATATATATATATATATATATATATATATATATATATATATATATATATATATATATATATATATATATATATATATTAGTGATGGATCGGATGTCATATTTTCTAATTTACGGATGCGGATGCGGATGTCGAATTTTGAAGAAGTGCGGATGCGGATGCGGATGCGGATGTTGAATTTTTGAAAGTGCGGATGCGGATGCGGATGCGGATGTTGAATTTTCGAAAATGCGGATGCGGATGTTGATTTTGGTGCGGATGTTCCGCATCCGCGGATGCGGATTATGCGGATGCGGATATATATATATATATATATATATATATATATATATATATATATATATATATATATATATATATATATATATATATATATATATATATATATATATATATATATAAGAAGTATGTTATAGGAACATACAACACATAAATACCTATCCAGAGAAGGGAAAAATTAGAACGTCATTCAAATATAATGGCCAACATGCACAAAACATGGCATCTTTTTTTTTTCTTCTTCTTCTTTTTTAAAAGTTCACATCTCACGGGCATTGCCCTATTCGAGGAAAGAAACTTTTCTAGGTATATACCTAGGATCCCCAAATGGGATCGAACCTTCTCCCTCAAGCAAGTGAGTCAATCACTCTACCGTTTGTGCCGCGGTAGACGTGAAAGTCAAATGAAGAGCCAAAAAAATTAAGAAGAAAACGTGATTTAAAATTTATCTGTAAAGAATAAATATAATAATAAATTTAACAATAAATTTAATAATAAATTAATAATAAATTAAATAATAATAAATTTAATAATAAATTTAATAATAAGTTTATTTGAAAGAATAAACAAAGAGGGTAAATCTGGAGTCAGACAACAAAGAAGTTGGTACATTGCAAAAATTGTCCTAACGAATCGTTGGGACAAGTGGCAAAATGTCAACAAATTTCTTCTGTTATTTTCTTATTAGAAAATAAATCGGTGAAGCAACTTTCCTATGCTTAACATGTCTTTTCTCTATTGAAAATTTTATTTCGACATTTTTGCCACTTGTCCCAACGATTCGTTAGGACAATTTTGCAGTGTACTAAAGAATTAAAAAGATGGATGTTAATTGTAATAAGTATGGGAATAACATTAAATAAGTAATACAAGATCGTGATCACATAAGGAAGCCGCAATGGGTTACAAAAATAACTCTTAATGTACGAAAAATCTTTTCAAATTCTTTTCATAATCATTCTTACACACGCACGCACGCACACACACACACATTAACACGTGTGCACCCCCTCCTTGAATAGGGCTTTGCACGAATGGTACTTTAAAAAAAAAATTAAAAAAACAATTCGATGAATATTAAAAACAATTTTGAGCACACACTACTTTAATTTCACAAAATAATTGCCGAAAATATTTTATATTTATTAATTATCCGTACGATAAATATGCCAATCTACCCTTTACCATGTATAACAATTATTAATCAGGTGTACGATAAATATCCCAATCTGCACTTTTCGATTCGACGATATATATATATATATATATATATATATATATATATATATATATATATATATATATATATATATATATATATATATATATATAATATATATATATATATATATATATATTAGAGGTGGACCGGATATCCGCATCCGCATCCGCAACTGCGGATATCCGCATCATTTTTCCAATATCCGCATCCGCGGATATCCGCAATTGGATATCCGCAACCGCATCCGCATCCGCGGATAGTAAAAAATTATTATACAAAATTTTGTATTGAACGCAGAACCTCTTTCTGAACACCATACAGGCGACTATCTTGAAACTGTATTTGAAAAGATGCTGACAAAATGGAAGATTTCATTAAATGAAGTGCACTGCGTAGTCAGGGATTCGGGCACAAATATAAAAAAAGCACTTTCTCTGGTAAGAGTGAAAAATGTAGATTGCTTTGCACGCCAAACTCAGATAGTAGTTAAAAATTCCATTATGAGTCAAAAATGTGTGTATCCGATTTAATAACCAAATGTAGGTTAATTGTTACGCATTTCAATCACTCCGTTGTAGCCCAAAAAGAGCTGAAGAAAATACAAACAAGATTAAATGTTCGTCCACTTCTGTCATGCAAGATGTTCAAACACGCTGGAATAGTAGTTTGCATATGCTTGAGAGGATGAGCGAAATTAATGAGGCCATTTGCATTTATGCTTCAAGCAGCACAAAAATAAAGCCTCTAACAGCTGACGAAAATGACATTTTAAATAATTGTATTAATATCCTTAAGACTTTTGAAGAATTAACAAAGACTATAAGTTCAGCAGAATCATGTTTGTCAGATGTGATACCACTTGTTTTAACATTGAAAGTTGTGTTAACAAATGTTATTAAGTCTAAGGGAGTTTCAAGGATGACTGAAACATTAATGAAGGAGATGAACGACAGATTTGAAAACCTGGAAAATGATGATGCTAGCTTATACAATTGGAACCTTTTTAGATTCTAGGTACAAAACAAAATTTTTTAAACCACTTGTTTCTCAGAATGTTAAAATCAAATTAGGATGCTTATGCGATGAGATGATAGAAACAGCTAAAATAACGCCTTTCAAGAAAAAGCCAAAAGCTCTCAGATACAAAAGAAACAAAATCTGTTAGCTTAAGCATTGCTAAATCAATGAAAGATCTTCTAGCTTCCAGCAGCGATGAAGAATCACAGTCAGAATTGTCAAAGGACACAATATCGATTATTGAAAATTATCTGAAACTCCCACGTTTGGAGGCAGATAAAGACCAACTGGTTTGGTGGAGAGATAATTGCAAAAGTTTCCCTTTTCTTCCTGAGCTGGCAAGGACTTATTTAGCATGTCCTTCAACTAGTGTTGCTAGTGAGCGTTTTCTCAGCGGAGCAGGCCTCATTTGCGACGAAAAGCGAACCAAACTTTCACCTGAAAGAGCCCAAAAGCTTTTATTTCTAAAAAATAACTTACCAATTATTAACTTCAAATGGAATATGTGAAACTGTGAAGTGTGGAAGGTAATACTGAATTACTGGTTATATATATATATATATATATATATATATATATATATATATATATATATATATATATATATATATATATATATATATATATATATATATATATATATATATATATATATATATATATATATATATATATATATACCTTTTTCCAAATGTGTGGAGGTTGGGGAAAGAGGTTGGTGGGGTGTTATCTATGGTAACATAGATTCTGGATATTATATTTAAAATTCCAAGAATCTATGGCAAAAACTCTTAAAAAATTAAACTATCCACATCCGCATCCGCATCTGCGGATATCCGCAATTGAATATCCGCAACCGCATCCGCATCCGCGGATAGTAAAAAATTACTATCCGGTCCACCTCTAATATATATATATATATATATATATATATATATATATATATATATATATATATATATATATATATATATATATATATATATATATATATATATATATATATATATATATATATATATATATATATATATATAATTACGAAATAAGAATGAAAAGTCAATTTAAGAAAAGGCTAATTCAAACGGAAGCTACCTTTTGACCTCGTCTATGACCCTGCCCTTTAAATACTGACCTGACCTAAACGAAACGAAAAGAAAATTAGCAAAGAATTTTTCCCATTAAAGAGCATCAAGATGATGACTCAGTTCACAATGAAGGAAACTACAGACACGGCGTGTATCCGTATCCGAATCTGAAAACAAATTCCTACCAGAATTTAGTCGGATGTGTGTAACCGCATCTGAAAACAAATTCCTACCAGAATTTAGTCGGATGTGTAAATAAGAACAACATCCGGAAACCTTTACTTGTTCTTTTTCGGAATAGTAAAAGATTTAGACGGCAAATATTATAAGATCTGAATCCTTGGATGCTGACTGGCATCCATATTAGATTCGTAAACATGGATGCCACACATTTCCAATACGTGACGTCACCATAGTAATACTTATACTATGACGTCACTATTACTGATTGTACTCTCACAATTACGGTGCACGGAAAACTTTGAATTACATCAGTTTTTTAATAGTCGGTAAATAAGGTCAATCATTAATAATAATTACCTCAATTACACTCACACACACACACACACACACGTGTACACACACACACTATTATATATATATATATATATATATATATATATATATATATATATATATATATATATATATATATATATATATATATATATATATATATATATATATATATATATATATATATATATGGTGCCTTCCCGTTAACATATTCTCGTGTGCTACGTATCTGTATATTCAACTGGTTTTTCTATTCACCAAAAATACGAATATATTTGAATATATCGATATATCGGTCTTTCGATATAACGAATAATCAGACATTTGCTTAACTATATATATATATATATATATATATATATATATATATATATATATATATATATATATATATATATATATATATATATATATATATATATATATATATATATATATATATATGTAATGCCATGGAATGTGGATATGCACGATCAAATTTGCAGTCTGCAAACTATAGTAGTATAATTATTTTAATTAACCACTTTTTTTAATAAAATATGTATTTTATATATAAACTATAATTAAATTTAATTAATGTTTTAAATTTAAATTAAGTAATTTTATTAAATTTACTTTATTTAAGTTTTATTTTAAAACTTGGAGAAATTGAAAATAATTCTTCTAAATTTGTTCTTATCTTAAAACTGACTATGGTCATATGTTACTCGAAAATGCCTTCTAAAACTTTCATTTGAAACTCTCTCTCATCAAGCCAATTTTTTCGCGACACCCTTTTTAAAATTAACATACGAATAAAAAATAAAATCAAATAAATACAAAAGAAAATATAAAAACTTCTCGTAACTCACCCTAGCCCCCCCCCCTACCCCTAACTTTGAGAATCTATGGTCTAAATAATGAATGAATACTTCAACCATGCTTGAGGATCTGGTAAAATTTTTGGTTGAGGTCTAACTCCGAGTCTTTCACTTTAAAAATTATCAAGATCTGGCTCCAGAGCCGACTTCAGACCCCTTTATTAAAAGAAAACATACTTCGGCTCAGGCTCAGGCTCAGGCTCAGGCTAAGAGGCTCAGGCTCAGGCTCAGGCTCAGGCTCAGGCTCAGGCTCAGGCTCAGGCTCAGGCTCAGGCTCAGGCTCAGGCTAAAAGACTCAAGACTCGGAACTAATATTTCAGCAGAAACCCTTTGACACACACATTACTTTCATTCTAGAATTGAATTTTTAACAAGTAAAAATGATGAAGCAATTATCAAATATTTCAAGATATTTTACTGCGCAATCTCGTTCTGGAAAAAGCTTACGATTTATTTCAAACGTCTCAATGAATATTAAGAATATTAAAATACATAAGAAGCTGCTAAATCTAATTTTTAGCGTTCTGTAAATATACCACATATGTGAATTGTTGTTGATATATATATATATATATATATATATATATATATATATATATATATATATATATATATATATATATATATATATATATATATATATATATATATATATATATATATATATATATATATATATATATATATGAGCAAAGGCTAAAGTCCTACTAATTTCCATTAGAGTTGGGGAAAACCGGAAACCTGGTCATCTACAGGCCGACATGCCTCGATATACGGCGTTTGGAAGTGTGCAAGTCAAAGGGAATTTGGAAAAATAGATAAAGGCAGTGTATTCCAGATTTTTCACCAGTTGAATACATGTAAAATTGAGCACAGTTGTTAAGTCTGGAGTCGGAGTTGGGTGGAGAAAATATGAGACTGTAGTAAAGGGTGTAGTTCGAACCCTTCTCAATGGAATGAGGTATGCAACGGAAAAGTTCAGAAGAGTAGTGTCCGTTGTAATTGAGAGAATATAGAGAGAATGAGGCAACATTTGAACGGACAGAAAGAAACTGGAGAGAGTTAGTGAGAGCGGAAGAGATGATAAGACGAAAAGTCCTTGTCAAAGAAAGCTGTATGAATGAACGTTCCCAGATGTGTGAGGCATACTCCATACAGGGGCGAACAACACATCTATAAAGAGCAAGCAACGGGGGTGGTGGAAATAAGTTACGAAGCACCTCAGAACACCCAACCTCTTGGAAGCTTGTTTAGAAAGAAAAAGTAATTTGTTCCTTCTAAAGAAACATCACGAAAAAAAGAAACAACGAGAATATTAAGGACGGACGAAGGTTTGAGTTGTCTGTTTTCCGAAGATGCCATAGTTGTATGGAAGGTTGTGTCGAGTAGAGAGAAGAAGGAACTGAGTTTTTGGGGCATTGAAGACGACCTTGTTTTCTCTGCGCCAATTTGAAATACGAGAGAGATCAGAGGTAAGTTGCTACAAGGCCAGCATTCTAGCGTCAGTTTCCTGCCGTTGCCTTTCATATTGGAAGGAGTACAGAAGGGGAAGTCATTAGCATAGGAGTGAATAGGTGATTAAATAAGTGAGAGAAAGTCTTTAATGAAAAGTAGAAAAAGAGTTGAAAATACAACAGATCCCTGAGAAATACCACTATTAATAGATTTAAAAGAAGAACGCTGGCAGTCTACAACAGCTGCTATAGAACGACCGGAAAGGAAATGAGAGGATAGACTCCAAAAACGAAGCAAATTTAAAAATTAAAGCTTTGTGCAACACTCTATCGAAGGCTTTCGAAATGTTCAGCGCGATAACAAAAAATTTACCGAAGTGCCGAAGAGCAGAGGACCAAATGTGAGAGAGGGGAAAGAAGATTACCAGTAGAGCGTTTTTTTTATGAAAGCTACACTGGCGATCAGAGATAAGATTAGAAGATTTGATTTCCTTCCAAATCTTAACAAGACTCTTTAGAAAGAACGGAGGTTGATGAAATGGGACGGTAGTGCGAGGATTGAGATGAGTACCCCTTTTAGTTTTACGGCACATGCTGAACAGGAAAAGACAAAGGGAAGGTTGAATAGGAAAAACAGACGAAATATTTTACTAAGGCAGGGTGCAAGCTAAAAAGCACAAATTTCGAACACAACTGGAGGGATACCACAAGTATTAAGGCTCAGAGAGAGCAGATAAGACGTCTTTAGAAGAAATTACAATTTTACGCATAAATGAGTTAGGGGGAGGTTGAAGGATGAACAACTCCGAAATCATCTAAAGTTGAATTACAGGCAAATGTTTGGGCGAAGAATTTTCAGCTTCAGAAGAAGGTAAAACTGCAGTTGTGCCGAAAAGAAGATAAGAGAAGGTAAAGAGGAAGAGGCAAAGTTTCAGTCGACATTCTTTGCAAAATACCAGAAGAACGCGAGGAAGAAAAGCCAGAAAAATTATTGCATTTTGTATTGAGAAATAAGTTTTTGGTGTTATGAAGAACAAATTTTTACACAATTCCGGGATGAAATTTTAATTACATAAGTTTCTGGAGTTTGAAAACGAGGGTAATTCCTGAAGACAGTATCCATACGACAAATAGCACGAGAACAAGCAGTTAAAAACAAGGTTTGTAAGGTTTAGTAGAAGAGAAAGAATATAGAATGCAAGTCTCAAAGCTACAGAGAATCATTTGATAATTCGCTCTACACACTCCTCCCACGGAAGCGATAACCATTCCACGGGAAATCAAAGAAGCACGACCGCAATTCCGAGTAGCTTGCGCACAGAAATGTTACAAACGTTTCCTTGCATTAGGCAGGGAGCGTTTCTTGCGGAATACTTGAAAAGATATATAGAAGAGGATGTACAAATAAGAAAGTCATCGGAAGAATCCAGAGGATAGAGTTTGACAGTATAAGAAGAAGGATTAGAAGTTTTAAAAAGGTCTAGAATGTTGAGTTAATCTTCAAGACGATCAGGGATACAAGTAGGGAGCTGCACCTACTGCTCTATGTCGCTTAGGATGGAGAATTGGAAGGCACGTTCACCGGCTGCATCATGAAAACCAGAAAGTCACTAGCGATGGTGTACATTGAAATCACCTAATCTGATGATTTCTGAGAAACCAAAAGAGAGAATGTGCTCTATTTTTCAGTTTAGAGTGTCAAAGAATTTAGGCTAGTTAATAGAACAAAATGAATTTAGTCATAGAATGGCAAAAGAGCCACAAGTCCAAACTTCAGCAGACTCCAAATTTGAGACACGAGAGTAAACAAAATCGTTGCGCACATATGCACAACAACTTCTTTTGGCTCAAAATTGAGGATAGTGACAGTAAGAGGAAACAGAAAAATGGTTTGAAATCAGAACGGCTAAGCACCCGTGATTCGGTCAAGAATAAGAAGTGAGTCTAGAAGAAGAGAGGTGGTGCTCAACAAATTGAAAATTGGATTTGAAGACCGTAAATGTTGCAGAAATTAATGAAGAAAGTAGGTGCACAAAGGGCATGTCGGCTGCAAAGTCTTGTTGGCACCAACCCTATATTACCTATCAATAGTTTTGTTTAGCAATGTAACTACAAAATAACTATGATATTACAGATAGCAGAAAACCTAAATTTTATGGTCATTGAATATTTTCAATCTTGTTTCAACCTTCGTGAATTCAATAAAAAAAAAAGCTGGTATCGGTAAATTCTAAAGAAATCGTATCTGTACTGGGTATCAGGTGTTTTAAAATTATTGGTATCGGTATCGATAAATTCCAAGTCCAAAATTCAGCAAACTCCAAATTTGAGACACGAGAGTAAACAAAATCGTTGCGCACATAAGCACAACAATCGTCTTCTAAATAACTAGATAACTTCAAACAATTTCAGTCTGTGATTGGTAAATTGATTTACATCTGCAGTATTTGTACTCGGTTTCGAGTGGTTAAAAATTATTGGTATATGTTAAAATTTTCATATCGCTCCATCCTAATGTGTGTGTATATATATATATATATATATATATATATATATATATATATATATATATATATATATATATATATATATATATATATATATATATATATATATATATATATATATATATATATATATATATATATATATATATATATATATATATATATATATATATATATATATATATACACACGTGTGTGTGTGTGTGTAAGTAAACAGAAAACTACAACAAATACACATAAAGCAATTCACAGCAATAACAAGGGAAGCTTACAACCTAAAATTACCTGTTACACAAGTTACTTTGACATTGTTAACTTCGTCAGTATTCTCCAGGTAGACTTTTTGTAGGCCTATCGGGAATGGAGGGGATTGCAGCATGGAATGACAAAAAAAAAGGCTTAATAAAAAGTTAACTACAGTTATGCATTTGAATTAATGTTACATACCTTTAACGTTAGGTTAGATTTTTTTTCCCCTTAAAAAATAATAATAATTATAATAATTAAGCATTAAAATCTTTATAAGAGAATCTAAATATTATTAAGGTTTAACAACGTTAGTGAGATGGACCGTCTATATTGTATATACATATATACAGTAACAGGCAATACGGGAGAGCAGATTTCGAATTCGTCTTCCGCTTAATATTGGTGCGTTATGTAAAAGTATAAATAAGCAATCAAATGCAATGCACTATAAAAGTCTGGATATAACGGTACTTGTGAGAGTTTCTGTATAAATTTTGTTTTGTTTTGTTTCTGAGAGCGGACTTCACCAACTAGGGCATATGCCGTCCCTCCAGGCAGACAAAATACTGCCCTTCAGGCCTCCACCAGTTTAGAGCGAACAATCCGTTCGCTCCAAGAGCTGATGAAGCTCTCCTTCTGTATAAATAACGAAACTTCAAGCAATTTCAGTCTGTAATTGGTTAAATTGATTTACATCTGTCAGCTTTCATTCAGAAATGTCGAAAATAAGATGATGTCATTACCACCGATTCTTCCTGGGTGTTCTACTGTCAAAAATCTTTGAAGATAATCAGCATTCTTCAAGCGAAGCGTTTCACGAAGCGTGTTCCATGAATCTTGCTTGCAGAGAAAATTGAAGATAAAAATTTTTATATATTTTTATTTCGCTGCAGCAAATCTTGAATAGTCAAGTGATGTAAAAAAACATGAAGGTCAAGGGCTTCTTTTAGAATAAATACCTTTTGAAAACTTTCTTACTCAAATAGAATTGTATACAAATTATTTTAGATAATTATTGTAGTCTTTTCGGATCAGAAAATTATTTTCAATTATTATTCGAAATTCCACCTTATTTCCAATGCTTTTTTTAATCATAGCAGCAATCAAATTAATTCAAATATATTAGTTTGATTCGTACGTTATCTTATATTCCTACCTACGGCTCTAATGACATTAAATATATTAAGCTCTTGCTTAAATTAACTAAATGACTGATTAAATTAGATTTTAATATATATTTACATTTGTTTATATAGATCAGCTGACACTTGCTACAGGTAAGTGTTCCACGAAAATCACGATTTTCTTTATAAAGATTTTGGCTAGGGCTGGCTTAAGCGTTTATCTCGCTGTTCAATGCATATTTTAAATGTTAAATAAGGTATTTAGCTTTTTAATATCGACTGAATTGTATTGATCGTAATGAGGCAGCTTAGCCATAACTAAAAGAAAATTAAAAACAAAAACAAGAATACAATTGTATGTGCTCAAAAGCTGGCGTGAGAATGTGATTTGAATCTACATTATGTAAACTATAAAAAGAAGCCGACATACTTTATTACGAACTAAGATATTGTATTCGAGAGAGAGAGAGAGAGAGAGAGAGAGAGAGAGAGAGAGAGAGAGAGAGAGAGAGAGAGAGAGAGAGAGAGAGAGAGAAAGAGAGAGAGAGAGAGAGAGAGAGAGAGAGAGAGAGAGAGAGAGAGAGAGAGAGAGAGAGAGAGAGAGAGAGAGAGAGAGAGAGAGAGAGAGAGAGAGAGAGAGAGAGAGAGAGAGAGAGAGAGAGAGAATGAATTACTTCTGATTAAGTCATAGCAAAAATTCTAATATAAAGCATCGAGTAAACGCAGTTTCCGAACCAAATTTTGAAAATAACATCACCTATATACTAACAAAGCAAAAGCCAACAGTATTTCAAGCTTTGGGTAATATATTATATATATATATATATATATATATATATATATATATATATATATATATATATATATATATATATATATATATATATATATATATATATATATATATATATATATATATATATATATATATATATATATATATATATATATATATATATATATATATATATATATATATATATATATATATATATATATATATATATATATATATATATATATATATATATATATATATATATATATATATATATATATATATATATATATATATATATATATATGTTTGTGTGGTGTGTGTATTTGTGTATGCATGTGTGTGTACAGAAGGGACGTAGCGCCGTCCGAAACGATGGAAGTACCCCTAATTGGGTATTTGGAGTGTTAGGCTGCAAAGCATTCCGCTTCAGGCCGGTGCCCAACAGTACGCGCCCCTTTCGTGTGAAACTATCCAAGTTTTCCTTCAAGGAATGTCTTTAGACTTGTCTTGTTGACACCCTTTGTTTCACACACCCAAACACAATTATGACATCACCACAAAACCTAAAAAAAAATGGAAATGGCACAGAAAAGCTTAGCCTCAGTAAAGTCAAGTGGTAGACTTTCCATAATGGCCCCTCTTCTACCGCTCCCCCTCATCATCATCTGGAAGTAGGAGGCCTATAATGATGAAGTTTGTTCACCCAAGACTCCTCTGGCCTCTCCAGGTACACTGTTTCCTTTCTTTACTAATTTCTGGAACATTCGCGGACTTTATTACAATTACCCTTTATTAAACACCACCTACAAAGAAAATGCTAACCACTGAACTGCATCTCTTGTTCTTAACTGAAATTCAGGTGCCTCAGTGATTCAACATCAAACCCTACTCTGCCCTTTCCTGATGTAACTATCCTCATTTTACATCCAAAGACGGATGTTGCGCATATGTTTGCAATGATGTTACCTGTCCTTATGTTTTTAATTTGGAGTCTTCTGAATTTTCTATTCTGTGGCTCTATTTTAGTGCTATTAACTGGTATGAGACTTGAGATCGTACTTTTTTAATTTTCCATGGAATAATTATCGTATCCGTAGGATGAGTCCCTCGGAGTGTGCAGACAGCATAACTGAAGTGACTCCCTAACATTCCGTTCTTTTTCCCTTTTTACTATTTATATAAAAAAAATTTTAAAAAACACTTTGTTTATTTATTTCTGGTGGTTCTCGTGCAGTTCGCAGAGGGACGTTGTTTTCAACAATTACCATTGTCTTCAAAGACTACAAAATCGAGCTTCTTATATTTCATCCAGGAATCATACAAAATTTATTTTTCGAAACACTAAAAAAATTTTCTCCATAGAAAATGCAATAATATTTCTGGTTCCTCTACCACACTCTCTTTCTGGCTCTTTGCCAAAAAAATGTCAACTGTAACTTTGCTTCTTCCTCTTGAATCTTCCTACGGCAGCACAGCTGCTTTAACCTTAAAATTATTCGGGAGCTATCCATTCTACCAACTCTACTCAACTTTCTTCAAACTCTTCTTTTATGCATAAAATAATTATCTCTTCTGAAGATTTATTTCTGCTTTGTTTAAGTTAAATACTAAGAAAGTGAACAGTCTTGATAATATCACTCATGAGGTTAGTAGTATATGTGGCCAGATCGACTGCAGGTTAGGCTTAACGAAAAAAAAAAAAAAAAATTTTTTTCCGAACGGACTTTTCTGCATTTGCGTGCAATCCTGCATTCTCAGCGACCTTCCTGACATTTTCTTTGTCGGTTCACGGACCCACTCGGACCCACGGACCCCGGACCCCAGATTCGATCCAACTTCAGCCGGACTGAACCGCAAAGAAAATGGTCAGGAAAGAGAGTGAGGTGAACGCAGCGATTTTGCAAACTCAGGCAAC
>SEYY01024565.1:5000-17500 GCA_009176605.1 Armadillidium nasatum | reverse complement strand
CATCGCATCGGTGGTTCAGTGGTAGAATTCTCGCCTGCCACGCGGGAGGCCCGGGTTCGATTCCCGGCCGATGCAAAGTTCAATCTTTTATTGAGAAAATGCATTTATAAAAAAATTGTTTCCTTAAAATTTAACACAAAATCTGCATCGTAAAAGAACTAATCATCGCATCGGTGGTTCAGTGGTAGAATTCTCGCCTGCCACGCGGGAGGCCCGGGTTCGATTCCCGGCCGATGCAAAGTTCAATCTTTTATTGAGAAAATTCATTTTAAAAAAATTGTTCCCTTAAAATTTAACACAAAATCTGCATCGTAAAAGAACCAATCATCGCATCGGTGGTTCAGTGGTAGAATTCTCGCCTGCCACGCGGGAGGCCCGGGTTCGATTCCAGGCCGATGCAAAGTTCAATCTTTTATTGAGAAAATTCATTTAAAAAAAATCGTTCCCTTAAAATTTAACACAAAATCTGCCTTGTAACAAAAGTATCATTGAATTGGTGGTTTTAAAATAAAATAAAATTTTATCTACATGCACACCCGTGAGCACATACACATTCTATTATATATATATATATATATATATATATATATATATATATATATATATATATATATATATATATATATATATATATATATATATATATATATATATATATATATATATATATATATATATATATATATATATATATATATAAAAATTCTATATATATATATATATATATATATATATATATATATATATATATATATATATATATATATATATATATATATATATATATATATATATATATATATATATATATATATATATATATATATATATATATATATATATATATATATATATGTAAAAAAAAATCAATAAACAAAAACATTAAAAAGTATTAAAAAAAATATTTTTATAATATATATTTATATATATATATATATATATATATATATATATATATATATATATATATATATATATATATATATATATATATATATATATATATATATATATATATATATATATATATATATATATATATATATTAATTTTTTTTTTTTTTTTTTTTTTTTTTTTTTTTTTTTCAAAATTTTTTTTTTTACTTTCTCAATCAAATATTTTTCATTTCATTTAATGGAAACAAAACAATTTGTTTTTTTGATGAATGACTCAATCAATAAAGGATAAAATATTCTTCAATCTGACTCAACAGCTCTACAAATTAAGCATTCATAGATTTCCTACATCCAAAATCGGAGTATTTGTGTTCGTTCAGTGGTTTGTAAACCTTAAATCCGCATTACTCAATCATTTAAGTCTCGCGACTCCCCCTTCCCCCCCCCTCCCCAGAAAAAAAAAATACTAAGTTAATAACCTTACCATCCCCTAGTAATCTCTTATGCCTGCCAGGTGTCAAATTTAAAAGAGAATATTAGGATATTTATCGTACGGTTGATTAATTAATTTAAAATATTCACGACAATCATTTTCTAAACACAGAGTAGCTTTAACTCAGGTTATAATAGTCATTCGAAAAAATGTAAAAGTACGAATTTCGTGCTGCTTGACCTGTCTTTTCATTATAATTTAAACCATTTGTTCCTAAATGCTTTAAAAAATTATCATACATTGTTTTATTTTTTGTGACTCAGACCATCTGTATATGTTGATCATGACCCCCAGGTTGAGAAACGTTGGCTTATATATATATATATATATATATATATATATATATATATATATATATATATATATATATATATATTATATATATATATATATATATATATATATATATATATATATATATATATATTCTTCCATGTTGTACAAAAATAAAATCAAAAATTAGTGAAATATATAACATGCATTTATGAATTTAACTGATGTAGAAAGTTGCCAGAATTTAAAAAAAAACAAAAAAAATTTTAAATAAAAAAAAAATAAAAATAATTAAAACTTTAAAAATAGCAAAAATAATAGCGAATTATAATTTACTATTATTTTTATCCATGTCAATAAAAATATTTGAAAAATAATTAAACGTCAAAAGTGGATTAAGAGTTTTATATCAAGGTTCGAACTTTCGGAGAATACCATTAGAACCCTTTTCAAATGCGTAGTAACTATTTTATATACCGTCGTTCCGGATTAAAAATGAAGCAGCTGAATAATCTTAATATATGTTAATAAGAGCTTTAATAAATAGTTCAAATGACACAAGGGTTGGCAAAAAGACGTCTTTTTAGTCAAAAAGATAAAACATATTAATTATTAAATGAACAGAAGGGTGCTAGGAACCCCTACTTGGGGTTTCATGGCATTTCTCGAGATGCTTCTCCTGGGTTGTAGGAGCAACCAACCATAGTCAGGTAATGCCAATATCTTAGCGTAAAAAAAATTTCCTTCTTTATTTTACTAATTGCAATTATGGAAAAAGATGAATAGGAAATATATATTGAAATTAATTATCACTAATATACGAGGAAATCTAACTCAGGGTTGGCAAAAAAAAAAAAAAAAAAAAAAGCCAAAATTTTGAAAATCTGGCAACTCTGCTACAATCTGAAGGTTTTTCTTTATATTTTAAATAGAAATCAAAAGCAAATAGTTTTTAATTAAGCCCATTCTCTCTGAAAATTTATTTTTTTGCACTAATGACATTGACGCTGGAAAAAAAAGTTAATCGAAATTTTCTTCCGAATAATATAAAAAAAAAATTTTTTTTAAATTTAAAAATTTGAAAATCTATCTGGCTTGGCTTTGAAGAATCAGAACGAAATCATAAACAATTAATTTGTGTTTAATTATCATAACCAAAAATGGTTTCACTTGTTTTTCTTTTACCATAAATAACAAGTTACGTAAAACAGCTTATCTCAACGTATTTTCGATCGCAGATCAGTTAAAAAACGGGAAATTTCGCGCTCCAGCAAAAAAAGAAAAAAAAATTTTTTTATTTAAATATACAAATTATAATCATCATTTCATACACTGTAACGAACATAGATTAACCTCCCCTCCCCCAGAAACAAAAGAGGGGCTTCTTCGGACTGTGCTGTATCAGCAATAATAATAATAATAATAATAATAATAATAATAATAATAATAATAATAAAATAATAATAATATAATAATAATAATAAGAATAATAATAATAATAAATAATTTTTCCTTTTAGTCAAAATCAAAATATCCTCTTCAATAGGTAGATAAGGAAATAAACACATTAAATGTTTGTTTTTTTCTTTTAAACAAGTTTATCAATATTTAGTTTCAATTTTTTTTATTTTTTTTAAGGTAGGCTAAGAGTTGGTTGGGCCTATGGTTCCACAACATTTGTAGCAACAGATTGGTCATATTTCTTCGTCAACTGATAAACAAAGACGCATAACTGTATTATATAAAATTTAAAACAAAAACATTATTATTATTTTTATAACTATTAAATATTCTAATTACTAAAATTTAGTATTATAATACCTGGAATTAGATCACATGTAATAAAGTTCCCGCTCTATGACACAGGCCGTAGAATTAATTTTAATAATCGGAAATTACCTTTATATATATATATATATATATATATATATATATATATATATATATATATATATATATATATATATATATATATATATATATATATATATATATATATATATATATTATATATAATATATATATATAATATATAAAAAAAAAAAAAAAAAAAAAAAAAAAAAAAAAAATTTATTTGAAAAAAAATAATAATAATTAATAATAATAATAATAATAATAATAATAATAATAATAATAATAATAATAATAAGCTTCGGCAAGATGTGAGCCTTGTGAGGTCTTCAGTCTCCTACAAAAACACAGTTTCGAAGAAAATGTGTGAGAATTCGGTTACTCATACAAAAATAAATAAATAAATAAATAAATATATATAAAATAATTTTTATTATTTCTCTAAAAAAAAATTATTCATCTATTTATTTATTTTATTTTATTACCCCAACAATATTTTCTAAATGGAAAACAAGCCATATTTTTTAATACACGCAAAAACTTTTTTACTGTCAAAAAATTCATCATTTTTAATTCTCAGCTAATTTTGATGGTTCTGAACAAAACAAATGGAAGCGACAACAGCTAAATTTTTACATAATATAATATATTAAATAGATTTAGTCCACTTTTGTTTTAAACCTCAATTTATGTTTGATTAATTTATCCCTTAAGCTGCTTGTAACTCAAAAAACTTTCCATTATATATATATATATATATATATATATATATATATATATATATATATATATATATATATATATATATATATATATATTATATATATATATATATATATATATATATATATATATATAATATATATATATATATAACAATTAAAAAGTGACATGTCTTTATTTATGACAATCATTCGTACAGCAAACAACCCCAAACTCTCTGCGATTTAAATCCTCTATCTGAACAAGCCACTCCCATATTTATAAATCCCCATAGAGAAGGATGTATGCCCGATGCACGCGCTTGCGCACACACACAAACACACACTAATTTACATAGACGTACTTTTCAACCATCTTCCTCCCTCATCAACTCGCTAAACTCCCACTATCCCCTAGTCCGCTATTTACCTTCCCCCGTCCTCTATGTTGTTGTTAATAATTCCTAAGAGATGAGTCACACGTTTACCCCTTCCCTCAAGCCACCCTCATCCCCATTATGATTTTAGCCACAATTAATATAAAATGATAATTCTGACTACTTTTTTAACTTCATTTTTATTTTACAATTATGTTTTGTGGTTTTCTGTTATACAAATCTTCATAAATCATTTCAACCACTTTCTTATTATTTTGTCACTAATAATAATAATAATAATAATAATAATAATAATAATAATAATAATAATAATAATAATAATAATAATAATAATAATACAATGGCTTACACTTTTCAGCCAGTTTTTTTTTTCCCTATAACGTCTCTTCCAAGGTCAAGGTTTAGGACCTATACAACGTATGATGGCGTACAATAATAGGCTAAGCAAAGTTTGAGGCAATATTTTACCATTTTTTTTTTTATGTTCGGCAAAAGCAAGCAATTAAAATACAATTGGAATTTTTCAAGTGCATGATTCTGTTGCATTCACGCACCTTGCGGATGGTTGCATGTGCAGTGCACATGCAATCGTACATGATACACACACACACACACAGAAACTTGTTATTGTGGTCTATGTATGCGTGTAGTCTGTGCACATGTAGTTTAACATATGTAAGTAAATGACGAAGTATATTAACTCTGAGGTTGCTTTCAACTAGTAAATAAAAAAAATATTTCTCAACACATTCTTATTATATTTTTATTATGTGTGTGTGTGTGTGTGTGTGTGTATGAGAGAGAGAGAGAGAGAGAGAGAGAGAGAGAGAGAGAGAGAGAGAGAGAGAGAGAGAGAGAGAGAGAGAGAGAGAGAATATTTAACCTATTCGTCCTCTTTATTTCCGGGATCTTCTGAGACTGTAACGAAAAGGAATAACCAGATTTTTGAAGTGCAGTTAATAAAACTGTGTATACAACAACAACAAATAATAATAATAATAATAACAGAAGCAAAGAGGTTTTAATTAAAAATGTTTTAGATATTAAGATGCTAATAGATAAAAACTTGAAGACTGATCTCAATAAATTTGTCCATTAACGGTATGACGAAACTAAAACACCATTTTAGAGAACTTTTAATCACAAAACACCAAATAAGACATTAATACATCTTATTTAATAAAAGATCTCACAGACGGTAAGGAATGACTTAGTGTAGAATATTAACATTTAAAAATGTTTCCCCTCTAAGTGTGAGTATACCGTGGCATAACGGCAAATTGATTCATGATACTTGAAGGCGCTGGTTCGATTCCTCACGTGGATCCAAGGTGAAAACTACCTAGTCTCAGAAGAAAATGCTCTTCTGCCATGCATATACTTTAAATATTTTATTTCTTTTAGAAAAAAATCGAAGTGGTATAATTAAAGAGACCATTATTTTAACAAACGTACGAGGTAAAAAATAAAATTATATTTATAAAGTTTTAAATATCTTTAGGTCAAGAGGTCAAGTGACCTCACAGAAGTGGAACAGTAATGAACGCTTTGGAAACATAAGAAATAAACTATAGTACAGATACACCATCAGGGTATTTAAGAGTACAGATTTGTTCTTTGTTAAGGTATAATTTCCAGATACTCCAAACCAATTTGTGACCAGCCAGCCGAACATTAGCGACTATTGTAGTGTGAAACTCGTTCGAAGTTTCAGAAATAGACAAAAAAAAAATTTTTTTTAAATATATATATATTGTTTGTGATATATATATATATATATATATATATATATATATATATATATATATATATATATATATATATATATATATATATATATATATATATATATATATATATATATATATATATATATATATATATATATATATATATATATATATATATATATATATATATATATATATATATATATATATATATATATATATATATATATATATATATATATATATATATATATAATAAAAAAAAAAAAAGCACCAAAAATCATTTACTTTTTTTTTATTATTCTAATAAACAGAACAAAAATGGGGGGAGTTTCATACGAAAAAAGTAGCTAATGTACGACGGGTCAAAAAATAATAGACAAGAAAAACGAAAAAGGCATTAACTACAAGACAAAAAGTACTTCACAAAGTAATTTTAAGTGTCTTTTTTTATATATAATTACAAAGGTATGACACTAAATTAACTTTATTATTGCTCTAAAAAAATTTTTGCTCCGAAAGCCGATCTCGTAACCCAATTATTTTTGAACAAAAAGTTTCTCAAAAAATTTCACTTCATACCCATTAAATTATATTAAATTGGATGACTGGCTCTTCTATCTAATTTACAACGTGATAAAAGAAAGAAAATTATTTTCGACTAAGATTCTAAGCGGATGAAGATTCTTTCTAATTAAAATATATATATATATATATATATATATATATATATATATATATATATATATATATATATATATATATATATATATATATATATATATATATATATATATATATATATATATATATATATATATATATATATATATAATTTTGTTAAAAATACAAAATTGGGTAACGTTTCGGTCCTAGAACGCAGGCTCCTCATTCAAGTCCTGCAAAATGCGACAGACTCGTTCTCTCTTTTGACGCACTGAAAGAGGACCCTCTGTTTTGAGGTCAAAACAGTCGTTCAGTTTTTCATTTTTCATATAAATAAACACAATTTATTTTGTGTCTTATCGCATATATATATATATATATATATATATATATATATATATATATATATATATATATATATATATATATATATATATATATATATATATATATATATATATATATATATATATATATATATATATATATATATATATATATATTAAACTCTAGCCTTTCGCATGATTCACAATCGACGGCCATGAGGAAGATGACAATAAAATGAAGAAAACAGAGAAAGAAACTGACTAACGGAAATAATATGTATTGGTAAAACAAATTTCACCAAAAAATGTTACGTCAATTTGTTCAGCTTCTCCTCCTACAAAACCATTTAGATCACGGAACAAGTCAAGCAAGAAGAGATTCAAGCAACCGAGCAAGCCTTTTCCTTGTCGTTGGTTTTGTAATTCTCTCTCTTATATTCATCAATCAATGTCTTCTCGTCTTTTATTATTATTATTATTATTATTATTTGGGATGGAGCGATACCAAAATTTTTACCGATACCGATACCGATACCTAAAAATTCCCCGAAGCCGATATCCGATACCCGATACCTGAAAATATGCCGATACTACTACCGATACCACTACCGATACCGATACTTTACTCCTATACAAATTTTTTGCCGATACCGATATCGGAAAATATGCCGATACTTACCGATACCGATACTTCACTCCATCCCAAATTATTATTATTATTATTATTATTATTAGGCAAAAGTTTTCGGTGGATTTTTCGAGCCTTTTTATCTATATTTCCCGTCGAATACATTTTAATACTCAAATTCATTAACTACATATAAGGTAATTTAAAAAAAAATAATAGAAACCTAAAATAAAGATCTAGCAACCCCATTAAAATAAATTGAAAGCTATTAAAATCTAGCAAACCACACTAATAATAAATTGAAAGCTAAACAAAGACCTAGCAACTACACTAAAAATAAATAAACTGAAAACGAAAATAAAGATCTGGCAACTACACTAATAAATTGAAAAGTAAAATAAAAATCTAGCAACCACACTAAAAAATAAATTAATTGTAAACGAAAATAAATGATCTAGCAACCACACTAGAAATAGTACTTCTCCATTAATTAAACGAAAGCAATAATATAAAGGAACTTGGTCATTTATTGACAGAAGCTGCGTCTTCATTTGAGTACAATAACACTTGCTTTGAAAATTATAAAAAAAATAAAGTTTTGTGTTCACCAAAGTAATATGTAATTTATTTTACTTTATAATTTGTTCTAGAAAAATAAGCTTAATAGCGCAGGTTGTTTATTCACTAGAAAGGTCAATTTAATACTTAAAAGAAACATCACGCAACTTGTATTACATAAGTTTTCATGATTATTATCTATTAAGTAAGAGTTCATGGAGGCTGAATTTGGCAATCATCTTGACAGACATGGAAACAGACATGGGACATTACTTTTATATTTAGCCTCGAAGTTGCTGCATTGTTACACGGATACGCATAAATTCCATTTAACACTATGAGTCAAGGGCGCGGAGTAGAGCAAAACGAAAAAATTATGGAATGGTGGAACAAGAAGAAGGTAATTTTAAAATGGTGGAGCCGGAGTTGAAGGCCGCAATTTTAAAATGGTAGAGTCGGTGCAAGAGTCGGAATAATAAAAACAAAAAATACCAGCTCCACAGTCCTGATATTGGGGATATTTAACTCGCCAAACAAGAGGAGCCATTGCAATTAAAATATACTGAAGTGAGGGCCAGTGTAATGAAGGAAGAAATTTCCAATCTGGTGAAACACGAAATTGCCACAACCTCCCCAAACGTATAGAACTACATTTCTCCTCTCCTCTACAGTCGCTTAATTAATTTATAGTTGTACGTATTCATTATCTTTAGTCAAGATGAAGTATTTCTTCAAAGAGCAGAAAGGAAGGACACCATATATGTTGATGAAAATTTTCAATTTTAAAATGATAGAGTCGGTGCAATAGTCGGAATAATAAAAACAAAAAATACCAGCTCCACAGTCCTGATATTGGGGATATTTAACTCGCCAAACAAGAGGAGCCATTGCAATTAAAATATACTGAAGTGAGGGCCAGTGTAATGAAGGAAGAAATTTCCAATCTGGTGAAACACGAAATTGCCACAACCTCCCCAAACGTATAGAACTACATTTCTCCTCTCCTCTACAGTCGCTTAATTAATTTATAGTTGTACGTATTCATTATCTCTAGTCAAGATGAAGTATTTCTTCAAAGAGCAGAAAGGAAGGACACCATATATGTTGATGAAAATTTTGAAACCTCAACGTACTAGCTATTAGAACGAAAACCCACAAACTTATTTATAAACAATTCATTAAAAAAAAAGTAAAAAAATTGCAACCCTTGGTACAGGTAACATACACCTACCGATATTTCTTCAATAAGTCCGAAGTAAGCAACCCTTCAATTAACCAAAACCCCAAACTTTTTTGGAGGTCGACTATCCTAATCTAAACCGACGGGCTATTAAGTCGCCCTCAAAAATTACCAAGCAAAAATAACAGATTTTTTTACTAAACACTGATTCAAATGTTACGTCACTTTTAAAATTAGAAATTACGTAAAATTAAATTCGTCAGATGTCGCCACAGTTGAGAAAAGTCATTCTCAAAAGGGATAGAATTTCATTAAAAAAAAAAAAATATTTCATAACCAAAAACAGCAAAAACAGAAAATTCAAAACAAATCACTGCTACATATTTATTTTAAATCACTTGTGACTTAATGATTTTAATAGGATCGTGATGTTTTCTTAAAACAAGCGACATTTACTAAAAATAAGTGCCAGACGTACGTTTTACCTCACTATAATATATATTATATATATATATTATATATATATATATATATATATATATATATATATATATATATATATATATATATATATATATATATATATATATATATATATATATATATATATATATATAATCTGTCATTTCTCAACAGCTTTCTTGTAGACACTTGTCATTTCAAAAAACCTTTCAAAACTATAACAAAAAGATAAAATATACCCCATGGCGATTAAGTCAGGCAATTTTAAATATTTGCATATGGCATTAAAATAAAATACAATGTTTTTTCCATTAAAATACAGTAAAAAAAAAAAATTAGAACTAAATATGAGAAGAAACAATATTTGGACAAAAATTACAACACATGGAAAACATGTAAGTTAAAAGTTTATTAATTCAACTTAAAATCTTAAACTTGTGAAGTTGTTTTATATAAATTAGGTTTAATAACTATAACCAGATTCAAAAGCTATTCTTAACGTAATGTGGGATCTAATTGTTGTTATTCAAGCTCTTCTCTTATACTGCGTTGATCAGGAAAATTAGAATAGTTAATAACAATGAATAAAGTTGTCTTAAGAATCCTTCTACCTACAACACATCCTACTAGTGTACCATATATATATATATATATATATATATATATATATATATATATATATATATATATATATATATATATATATATATATATATATATATATATATATATATATATATATATATATATATATATATATATATATATATATTAAAATTCTATGCTTTTGTGCTAGAGGGCCCGGGTTCGATTCCCCTAAAGCAAACTTTAAACTTCGATGCTTAATGAATATTTGATTTGCGAGAGTGTTACCAGACTTTAATTATTACCATATATATATATATATATATATATATATATATATATATATATATATATATATATATATATATATATATATATATATATATATATATATATATATATATATATATATATATATATATATATATACTCAGTAATTAAACTTCAAGACCTAATTTATAGGATGTGTCGACACATGCGCAATTTCATGCCCATCTACTGGGAGGGAAAAGGTTTAGGTGATACCCAATATTTGCCACGAGACGAAACCAACAAAATAACAAACAATGAATTCGATGATTCACTCAAAAACTTGTACGGTAGAAATTGATTTCAGGATAAATATTTTTAAGTTGATAAAAGTTCAAAATACAATGCAAATTACGTAATCCAGCAAGAAAAGTATAAAAAGGCATGTAAACTAATTAAAATTAAACTTAACTTCATATATATATATAATATATATATATATATATATATATATATATATATATATATATATATATATATATATATATATATAATATATATATATATATATATATATATATATATATATATATAATATATAACTTAAATATTTATCCTGAAATCATTTCTACCGTACAAGTTTTTGAGTGAATCATCGAGTTCATATATTAAAGTGGTTCAGTGCTAAAGTAAAAGAAGAAAGCCAGCTGTTAATTTCACGGCAGCTCAGTGGGTAAAGTCAGTTTTTCTCTGGCTTAGGGGAAAGAGGTTCGTCCCTCGTTCTCGCGTGTGTACTGCAAAGTATACAAATCGACATCGAGACTCGAACGTCCGACCCAGTTACCGGAACGGACATTAAAAATTGCCGTTTGTAGATTTTCTGTAGTTAATTTAATTAATTAATTACAGTTTACGGCAAGGTGTATTATTATTACGCTAATCTCAATACTCACATATCGCTTAAAAACATAGCCAACACTTACAACATTCCACGCTATTTCAACACATACAATATCACATTCTCTCTAAATTGCTCCTACAGAGAAGGTCGCTTATCAAGGATTTGAAACCACGCCCACCGGTGGAAAAAAATATACTTGATTGGTCAGTACCGGAGCAGGGTTTCCCTATCCAAAACCCAAATAATCTGTGTAACTTATCATCTTGGTCAGAAATAACATATAACTCAATTTCCCTGACTAAGAACCACACTCCTCGAATAGGGCTCTGCCCGTGAGTGATGGTGATACCTTAAATAAATAAATAAACTAATAATCTCCGACCAAGCCAGCGGTATCCGCCGTGGCCCAAGAAACCCAAGGATCTTCCTCGGAAGATCCTACTGACAGGACGAAAGTCCTACCTGGGGTATGGTGAAAAAAAAAAAAAAAAAAAAAAATATATATAATATAATATATATATATATATATATATTATATATATATATATATATATATATATATATATATATATATATATATATATATATATATATATATATATA
>SEYY01024565.1:0-2500 GCA_009176605.1 Armadillidium nasatum | reverse complement strand
ACCGGAGCCGGGAAAGATCTATTTTCATGGTCGATAGAGGCCGACGTGACCCGATACACGGCGTTTGAAAGTGTGCAAGTCAAAGGAAGTTGGGAAAAAAGATAAAGGGAGTGTGTTCCAGACTTTACCAGTAGAGTACATGTAAGATTGAGCATAGCGGTTAAGTCTGGGGTCGGAGAGTTGGACAGAGAAAGGATGAGACTGTGTAGAAAGGACGTGTCGCACGAGCCCTTCTCAATGGAGGAGGTATGCGACGAGAGAGTTCAGAAGAGCAATGTCCGTTGTAATAGCGATAGTAAAGAGAGAGTGACGCAACAATTCGACGGGCAGAAAGAGATTGGAGAGAGTTAGTAAGAGCAGGAGAGTTGATGAGACGAAATGCCCTAGACTCCACCTTTTCTAGGAGAGCTGTGTGTGTGGAACCACCCCAGATGTGCGAAGCGTACTCCATACAGGGGCGAACAACACCCCTATACAGAGCAAGCAACTGGGGTGGCGTGAAGAAATACTGAAGGCGCCTCAGAACACCCAACCTCTTAGAAGCTTGTTTAGAAAGAGAAGTAATGTGATCTTTCCAAGAAAGATCACGAGAAAAAGAAACACCGAGAATATTAAGAACAGATGAAGGCTTGAGTTGTGTGTTTTCGAAGAAGATATCATAGTTGTGTGGAAGATTGTGTCGAGTGGAGAGATGGAGGAATTGAGTTTTTGAGGCATTGAAAACAACCATGTTTTCTCTGCCCCAATTTGAAATACGAGAAAGATCAGAGGTTAGTTGCTCCAAGGCTACCCTTCTTGCGTCTATAACTGCTGTTGGGTTGGGACGTCTTTCAAATTGAAAGGAATAATGAAGGGTGGAGTCATCAGCATAGGAGTGGATAGGAGATGAAGTAATAGAGAGAAGGTCATTAATGAAAAGTAGAAAAAGTGTTGGGGAAGGACAGATCCTTGAGGAACACCACTATTAATAGATTTAAAGGATGAACGGTGGCCGTCTACAACAGCTGCTATAGAACGACCAGAAAGGAAATTAGAGAGAAGGATCACAGAGAGAAGGATAGATTCCGAAAGAGGGAAGTTTGGAAATCAAAGCTTTGTGCCAGACTCTATCGAAAGGCTTTCGATATGTCCAGCGCCGACAGCAAAAGATTCACCGAAATGCCGAAGAGCGGAGGACCAAGAGTCAGAAAGAAGGGAAAGAAGATCACCAGTAGAGCGTTTTCTTACGAAAGCCATACTGGCGATCAGAGATAAGATTAGAAGAATTGAGATGTTTCCAAATCTTCCTGTTAAGGATAGATTCGAAAACTTTAGAAAGAACGGAGGTTAAAGAAATTGGACGGATAGTTAGAGGGTTGAGAGGGGTCCCCCTTCTTCGGCACAGGCTGAATGAGCGCACGTTTCCAGCAAGAAGGGAAGGTTGAAGTAGAAAGACAAAGACGAAATAGTTTACCAAGGCAGGGTGCAAGCTCGGAAGCACAAGTTTTGAGAACCACAGGAGGAATACCATCAGGACCGTACGCCTTCTTAGTGTTAAGCTCAGAGAGAGCAGAAATGACATCTTTAGAAGAAATTACAATTTTAGGCATAAATGAGTTAGAGGGGGTTGAAGGAGGAGGAATAGCTCCGGAATCGTCTAAGGTTGAATTAGAAGGCAAAAGTTTGAGCGAAGAGTTCAGCTTTAGAAGAAGGTAAAATGGCAGTTGTGCCGTCAGAAGATACTAAAGGAGGGAAAGAGGAAGAAGCAAAGTTAGAGTTGACATTTTTTGCAAAATGCCAGAAAGAACGAGAAGAAGAGGAACCAGAAAGATTATTGCATTTTCTACGGAGAAAAGAGTTTTTAGTATCTCGAAGAATAGATTTTGCACGATTCCGGGATGAAATATAAGTAGCGTGAGTTTCTGGAGTTTGAAGACTACGGTAATCCCTGAAGGCATATATATATATATATATATATATAATATATAATATATATATATATATATATATATATATATATATATATATATATATATATATATATATATAAATATTAAAATATATCTGTTTTTAGTATTCGTACAACAAACAAAAAGAATTAAAATATTTTCCTAATAATAATTCTAATTAGTATATATATATATATATATATATATATATATATATATATAATATATATATATATATATATATATATATATATATATATAATATATATATATATATATAATAATATATATATATATATATACACGTCGAGAATGGATGTTTTTAAAAACAGATGGGAAAAGAAAAAGAAAGAATTCTCAGATGAAACATTGAGAAGAGAAGAGTTTGGATTAGACCACGGGGTTGTATCATGCGACGAGAGTCAAAAGCAAGGGCGACAGAACTGGCAATTCGCCCCTACGATTATTGCTTACTGATTGTAAGGAACTCCAGGAGCAGCATGGGAAGCCACAGCTCTGAGATGCATGATCTTCTGAAGAGCTCTTTGAGAAAGTGTTTAAAGGTTAGATGG
>SEYY01024564.1:27500-34239 GCA_009176605.1 Armadillidium nasatum | reverse complement strand
TTTTGCCAGACATCTGGTCATTCGATGTTCATGTGTAATAAATATATTACACTTGAGCAAAGACAAAAAAGGGCTAAAGAATTAAATTTATGCCCTCTGTGTTCTGGTGTTGGTCATTGTGAAAACAGTTGCTTTGGTAAAAATGATAAATTGAAATATACCTGCTTTCAGTGTAATTCTCGTAGACACATAGCTGCCTTTTGTGATCAAGCCAACAATAAAGATAAAGATTTAGTAAATTGTCTATGCATTAGCTTTAATCAGAGATCTGACAATGTATATTTACTCCCAACTTTAACTTTAGAAGTCATACGAGGCAACAAGGTAAAGACAGTTCGCTGTTTAGTAGATTCAGGTTCACAAAGATCATACATTTGTGAGAATATAGCTAAGCAGTTGTGTACTAATTATAATGACCTAAAGGATATTAACTTTGACATCCAGACATTTATAGGAATTGGTCAGAGAAACTTTAAACAAATTACTTTAGGTTTAAAACTGGAAAATCAAAATATTATTACTATGCCTTTATTGGTAGATAAAGATCTTAAACTAAAGTATGAAGTAAATGGTTTAGAATGTGCTTTAGATAATTTAAAGAAAAGATATAATTTAGCAGATTCCTCATTTTATAATGGCTCAAATAAATCTGTTTTTGAAATTGATGATGCATTACTGGGTGTAGATGTCTTACAGTTTCTTCCCTCTTTTGAATTAACTACTTGTATGAATGGTAGTTGTTTTTTAATAAATAAGAAAATCTTACCTTTTGGAAATATTGAACATTTTTTAAATACAGATCAGTTATCTAATTTATATAAACAAAATAATAGTAAATGTAAAAGTCCATGTGACAATGATGTAAATAATATTAATAGTACTTGTATTAATGAAACTATTATTAATTCAATAATTTCACCTTTAAAAACTTATTTTAATCCAATAGAGAAAATATTAACTGATACAGATGTTGATAATGGCCTGGAAAATCTATTCTCTTTTGAATCTATGGGCATATCATCATCAGACCAGGATATGACAGATTATGATGTTGATATGGTAAAGAAATTTAAAGAAAATATTGAATTTAAAGATGGTAAATACTATGTTAAATTACCATGGATAGAAGATAAAATTAATTTAGTGCCTTCAAACTTTAGAGTAGCACTTGCTGTTTTAAATAAAGTAACTACCTACCTTAAAAATAATAACTTAATGAAATCATATGATGATGTCTTTCAAAAACAATTAAATGAGGATATATTAGAGCAAATTTCTGTAAAACCTCACCAAATAAATGATTATGTATATGTTCCTCACCGCCCTGTGATCAGAAGTGATCCACAGGTAACAACAAAAATTCGTCCTGTACTGAACTGTTCTTTAAAAGTGAATAAATTATCCCCATCTCTTAATGAAGCTTCATATACTGGTTTAGATTTGATGACTTCACTTTTAAAACTTTTATTTATCTTTAGGACTAACAACTATGTAGTACTGAGTGATGTGAAACAGGCTTTTCTAATGATAAGGTTGAGGGATGAGTTTGATAAAAACAAATTTTGCTTACTATGGGAAAAAGATGGTCAACTTGTCACATATAGGTATAAAACTATAGTCTTTGGATATACCACCTCACCCTTTATCCTTCATTATGTGATGGCACATCATGCAGCAAAATTTCCTAATGATAAATGTACTCAAATCTTAAGCTCTAATTTTTATTGTGATAATTTGATCTTTACTGGTAATGATGTCAGTGAGTTAACATCTTTGTATAAATTGACATATGATAGAATGGCTATGGGGGGATTTATTTTGAGGTCATGGAATTCAAACAGTTCAGAACTCAGAAATGTCATGCAGCAGGATGATAGACTAATGGAACATAGTAATAGCTTAGAAAAAATTTTAGGATATAGATTTAATACAGTTAACGATACTATTTCATTAGCAAAGGTAGATTTTGATTCTTCTGCAAACTCAAAGCGCCTTATCTTATCTGAGACTTCCAGACAGTTTGATCCATTAGGATTGGCTCTTCCTGTTACCATTAGAGGCAAATTATTAATAAGATCTATATGGGAGCAAAAATTTGGATGGGATGATGTGCTACCTATAGAAGTGATCAATGAGTGGCAGAAATTAGAGAGTGATTTAAAGAAGATTGCATGAAATAGAATTTCCTAGACAAGTACTTAATGAAAAATGTTCTTATGCTATGCATATATTTAGTGATAGTAGTAAATCAGCTTATGGTTTTACTGCTTATTCCTGCAATGATAATAGTGAAGGTCATTTGTTATACTCAAAAGCTAAAGTGTCACCAGTAAATACTAAAAGACAGTACAGTATTCCAACCTTGGAATTTATTTGAGTTCTGTTGGCTCTCAAATGTTTGGATGCCATATTGAGTGCTTATAGTAATGTTCATTTTAAGTTTGTAAATTTGTGTGTGGATTGTCAAGTGGTTTTAAATTGGATGTTAACCAACCAAGGACACGAAATTTAAATCCAAATATATTAAAAACAGGCTGAAAGATTTTAATTTATTGATTAATCATTTAAGAGAAACATATGAAATAAAGTTTTCATTATTCATATGTGAATACTAAATTTAATTTAGCAGATCTGGTCAGTCGTGGTATTAATTATAAAAAATTTAGTGAAGTAATGGATACTTGGTTACATGGTCCAGAATTTCTTACCAATGACCTTAGTAAATGGCCTCAGTATCCACTTTTAAGTGTATCACCTGATATTAAACATTTAACTATTGTAAATGTTAATACTACTGTAAATGAACAACCTATTCCTATTTTTGATATTACCAAATTTTCATCCTATCAAAAGGTAATTAATATTCACCTCTTATGTGTTTAAACCATTTTGTTTAAAAACTCAGTGTAATCCAAATATCAAGTCCTTGCATTATTGGATCAAACAAATGCAAGTCTTGTCATTTCTCCACAGAAATTGAATATTTAAGTTCTAAAGTAAAGTCAAATAATATCCCTGTTTTAGTATTGAATTTAAATTTATTTCTTGATGAAAATAATATTCTAAGAACAAAAGGAAGAATATCAAAATGTTTATATTTTGACTACAATGTCCATAATCCAATCCTTTTGTCAAAGTTTCACCATTTTACAAAACTTTTTATAATGCATTGCCATAGTAGAGTACAGCACTTGGGTTTAAGTTCTACTTTGAATTATATAAGATCTCAAGGATTTTGGATACCTCAGTCAAGATCTGTAATAAAAAATGTGATTAATCATTGCATCTTGTGCAAAAAAATTAATATTTTTGCTTTTAAGTACCCAAAGTATTCTAGCATACCTAAACATCACTTAAAATTAATCACACCTTTTCAACATACAGGTATAGATTATACAGGTAATGTATGGGTCAAGAGATCCTGTGACAAATACAAGTAATAAAATGTTCATATTAATATTCACCTGCTTGAATATAAGGGCAATCCATTTAGAGTTGTTACCAGATATGTCAGTTACTAATTTTTTATATGCCTTTCAACGTTTTTGTAATTATTACAACATTCCTCACTACTTGTATAGTGACAATGCTAAAACATTTTCTAAAAGTACTGATATTTTAAATAAAGCTTTAACATCAAGTGAATTTAGTGCTGAACTTTCTAAATTTAATATCAAACACATTAAAATTCCTTTGTTTAGTGCTTTCATTGGTGCAATGTGGGAAAGAATGATCAAGGTAGTCAAGAGCTGTATGTATAAAGTTATAGGTCGTTCTAAGTTAACATATTTTGAGCTACTTACAAATCTTTCAAATATTCAGAATGCTATTAATAGCCGACCACTTACATATGTCTCAAACTCTGACAACTTACAACCCATAACACCTAATTCTTTCTTAAAGTTGCATTGTAACACTTCTCTTATACTCAAAGAGGAATATGATGATACTTGGGTTGATAGTCATAGTCAAGCTAGGGTTCAACAAACTTTAGAACAAAATGAGAACATCTTAGAAAATTTCCGAAAACTCTGGTTTGAAAGTTATCTTTTAAGCCTTAGGGAGCATAGCAGAGATCTGTATCAAATCTCTTGGGAAAATAAAATCAAAGTAGGTGATGTGGTTTTGATAAGATCTCCAGTGAAACCTAGACCTTTTTGGCTCCTTGGAAAGGTTTTGGAAGTGGTTATTGGCTATGACAATAAAATTCGCTCTGTAAAACTGAGGCAAGGTAATGGTCAAATAGCATACCACTCAATAGTAAATTTGTACCCTCTTGAATTATCTATTACTCATAGTGAAAATGCACCAATTGAAGACAATTCACCGAACAATGACATAGATAATATAGACCCTATCAAAGACCAAGATAATAATACTTCAGTTGTAACCAAACCTAAACGTAAAGCAGCTGAAAAGTGTAGAAAATTCATCAAAGATTATAGTGAAGACTTTGATGAATAAAACCAAATTAAATAACATGTGAATTAAATACATTTTTTGTGAAACCAATTAATTAATTTGTGAATTTAACATTTCCATGAAAGTAAGTTGATTGTATTTGTCTCACAAATACAATAATTTTGTGGGAGTGTAAAATAATTTATAAAACAATAAAATTAAAACTATTAATAGTAAAATATTTATAAAATTTTAATATATTTAACTGTAAAAATTTAATTAATATTGTGACATTAAAATTTACTTGGTTTATTTAAATGAATATACATATTTAAAAGCGCAAAAGTGCGCACGCGCATTAGTAGTAAAAATTACATAACAGTCGTACATTTTAAAAACAGTATTGTTCTTGATTTTGTACTGAAAGCTTCTATTGAAATTGTGATACTTTAAAAAGTTTAAACTATTGAAACTAATTGTGTCTAGTTAAGTTAATATTGTTTATTATTGGTCATCATTAATAAAATAATATTCCAAGATTCATTTCTTAATGAAACTATAAAAATTAATTAAAAAAGTTAAAAGTAGACCTTATTTTAGCCTAAACTAGGTTTTGATAATCTAGCGCTGGAGAAGTTAAACTTAGGGTAGGTGATTTAGGGTCTTAAACTTTAGCAACATTTAATAATTAAGAGAATTTTAACTAAAGGTAAGAATTTAATTAAATTTAACATTAGTAATATAAAATTCTTACATATATATATATATATATATATATATATATATATATATATATATATATATATATATATATATATATATATATATTATATATATATATATAAATAAATTAAAAGCCAAGATATTCTAAATGCTAATATGTATGAACCTTAAAAATTCATATGTACAATGTTTAAATCTAAAAACTAGGTACCTACCAGCATCTGTTCTACTAGAACTTGTGATAACGGGCTGATTTAATGGCTTTAATACTTGAAGACTATCTTCTAAAATTTTAGAAATGCTTCTGTCCTTCTCACCAAGTTTATAATCCAACTGAATACCTCTATATATATATATATATATATATATATATATATATATATATATATATATATATATATATATATATATATATATATATATATATATATATATACATATATATTGCAGAGGGGATCACCACTCCACTGACCAGAATGGTCAAATATACTTAAACTCTTCATACTTCTTTGTAAGAGGTAATAATCCAGCTATCATCTTCCTCTTACTGAAACAAACTAGCAAAATCAAATACAGTCTCCAGCAAATACACTATCCATATATGTAATAAGCTCATAAAAAGCAATCAACCTTCAATAAAAAGTTCAATATCAAAAATCTACTTAAAAAATAAAATACTTTGCTTCAAATCCCTACCCAGCTCTACCCTTACATAGTCCAGCACTATATGCAAACCCCTCTCCTCAATCAATATTACCTCAAACATCAACAAAAATTTCAAAACTATCCAGATAAAATTAAGCGAATTACCATTAATAAACAATATGAAAGCATGCAGATATACAACCAATCCCAAGAAAACAAAATGAAAATGGCCCTAATTCATGAAGTTGACATTCAGGGTACCTTTTAATGAACATGATGTTACATTCACAAATCCTCAGATAACCACATATTTCTTAATTTTATAAAAAAATTTTGTAACATAAAACAACCTTCAAATAACACCACAAACCTTATAAATGATCTATCATAAAAATTCTATTTTTCAAAATATTAATAATGAAATCTACTCACAGTAAAATAAACCTATACATTCCCCATCACAACTCTACATACTCACCAACCAGATTTGGGTTCAAGTACAGGCCACAAACTTAAGTACAAGTACAGGAAAAATGGATTGTTCATAAGTACAAGTACATGGCAACAAGCACATTTCAATTAAAAAAAAAAAAAAATGCTAGTCATTAACATGAAAATTTTTACTACTGAGATCCAACCCTAAATTCTGAATGAATTATTATACACAATATAATAAAATATACAAGAATTTAATTAAGGTAAACAGTGGATAAAAGTTTTTGAAAATAATTATCCTTTTTAAATTCTATAAGCCTTTTTTAATTTTTTTCCCTAGTAAAAATTAAAAGCATAATTCTATTGAGGCACTTAAAAAACAGTTTCTGAATTCTTATCAATCAATCAACATCTGTCAGGGTGAGAAACTCTCCGTGAAGCTTAAGATTCTTTCCACAGATGAAGAGGCTAATGGAATTGCCAAATATTTTTAAAGCTTTGCCAATGTAAGAAACATATTTATGATTTTTCCAAT
>SEYY01024564.1:0-25000 GCA_009176605.1 Armadillidium nasatum | reverse complement strand
TGAATATACACATACTCCAACTTGAATGATGATGATGATGATGATTTAATTAGCTGTGCAGTACTGATGACAATGAGATGAATATTTTAAGGTTAGAAAATGCTTATTTTACTGCAAAAAGAATTAAAATAATAAATATATAAAAATACGTATACCACAAAATCCTGTGAAATTGAGAAATTTCAGGGATATACATACATACACAGAAAGAAAAAAAAAAAAACCAATATAGCAACAGATTACTGTATATCTTCTAATAACAAAATAACAACATAAGAAGCTTCTGAAGTTCCCTTGAAAATGAACTATCCTTTTACTAAAAAAGAAACCCTTTTATTAGCTTTTCTCTTTTCAGAGCACCAGTTCAGCTTAAAACTTTTATATTTTCATATAACTGAAGATGCTCTTGTGCGGATTTCTTAGCTTGAATATTGGTGCATTATTTTATTTTGAATGCTTCTATTCAAGATGATGCTTTAGTCCTTGAACAAAAGCAATTTTTAAATTTGATGAAACAGAGTACTGCCATTAAGAATGTTCAGTTAGTTGCATTCTCATTCAATGATTCAAAAAATTTCTTTCAAATCTTGAAGAATATTTCAGTTATATGTTCCATCTAAGATCTGTAGGTAGGAACCGACCGGGGCCTCGGCCATTTTTACTGACCCCGGCCCCGGCTAAAAATTAGGGAGAACAGGGGTTTGCCAGCCGGGGTTAAAATGGGAAATTATACTTGAGGGGACAATCCAATTTCATCTTTTTTTTTTTTTTTAATTTTCAGCCGATTCTCCTGAAATTTTCAGTGTATATAGCTTTTCTCTTTTTTTAGTGTTTTCTTGAGTCTATAACTATTAAAAAAATTTTCTTCTTCTTCTTTTTACCCTTTTTAAATGAATGGCGAGGCCAAACCACTTTTTGGAATGACCTGAAATTTGTACTGTATATTCAGAATTCTACTGGCAACAAAAGCTTGTAACAGACTTTTGTTTCTAGAGTTACAGGAAAAATGTTATAAGCCCAAAACTGAATAGCTATTAAAAAAAAAATTTTTTGAAAAAAAAATCCACCTTTTCGGACAAAAAAATTAAAACAAAAAAAACTACAACTATAACATTTATTTTTGGTGGGTGTATAGAGGAGGGATGGGGATACAAATTCCTCTCTATATATTTATTCAATGCGATTCGTTGGTTTCGAGATATAGCCTTGAAGACGGTCAATTTTTTTACCAAATTTCATAAATTCCCAAAGTTTTTTAGGCTATATCTCTCTTCAAACAAATAGCATTTAATAATAATATATATATATATATATAAATTTTTTGTCTCCTCTGGTGAGCAAAGGCCGGAGACCCACCAAATTCCACCAGAATTGGGGAACATTATGAATCTGGTCGCTAATGGCCGACGTGACCCGACACACGGCAATTGAAAATGTGCAAGTCAAAGGAAGTTGGGAAAATAGAAGGGAGTGTGTTCAAGATTTTACCAGTAGAGTACATGTAAGAGTGAGCACAGCGGTTAAGTCTGGGGTCGGAGAATTGGACAGAGAAAAGATGAGACTGTGTAGAAAGTCGAGTCGCACGAGCCCTTCTCAATGGAGGAGGTATGCGACGTGAGAGTTCAGAAGAGCAATGTCCGTTGTAATAGCGATAGTATAGAGAAAGTGCCGCAACAATTCGACGGGAACAAAGAGATTGGAGAGAGTAAGTAAAAGCAAAAGAGTTTATAAGATGAAAGGCCCTAGACTCCACCTTTTCGAGAAGAGCTGTATGTGTGAAACCACCCCAGATGTGCGAGGCGTACCCCATACAGGGACGAACAACACCCCTATACAGAGCAAGCAACTGGGGTGGCGTAAAAAAAACCACGAAAGCGCCTCAGAACACCCAACATCTTAGAAGCTTGTTTAGTGAGAGAAATAATGTGATCTTTCCAAGAAAGATTATGAGAAAAAGAAACATCGAGAATATTGAGGACAGATGAAGGTTTGAGTTGAGTGTTTTCGAAGAAGATATCATAGTTGTGTGGAAGATTGTGTCGAGTAGAAAGATGGAGGAATTAAGTTTTTGAGGCATTGAAAGCGACCATGTTTTCTCTGCCCCAATTTGAAATACGAGAAAGGTCAGAGGTCAGTTGCTCCAAGGCCATCCTTCTTGAATCTATCAACTGTTGTTGGGAGGGACGTCTTTCAAATTGAAAGGAGTAATGAAGGGTGGAGTCATCGGCATAGGAGTGTATAGGAGACGAAGTAATAGAGAGAAGATCATTGATAAAAATTAGAAAAAGAGTTGGAGATACAACAGATCCTTGAGGAACACCACTATTTATAGATTTATAGGATGAACGGTGGCCGTCTACAATAGCTGCTATAGAACGACCGGAAAGGAAATTAGCGAGAAGATCACAGAGAGAAGGATAGATACCGAAAGAGGGAAGTTTAGAAATCAAAGCTTTGTGCCAGACTCTATCGAAGGCTTTCGATATGTCCAGCGCGACAGCAAAAGATTCACCGAAATGCCGAATAGCGGAGGACCAAGATTCAGAGAGAAGGGAAAGAAGATCACCTGTAGAGCGTTTCTTACGAAAGCCATACTGGCGATCAGAGATAAGATTAGAAGAATTGTGATGTTTCCAAATCTTCCTGTTTAGGATAGATTCGAAAACTTTAGAGAGAACGGAGGCCAAAGAAATAGGACGGTAGTTTGAGGGTTGAGAGGGGTCCCCCTTCTTCGGCACAGGTTGAATGAGCGCACGTTTCCAGCAAGAAGGGAAGGTTGAAGTAGATAGACAAAGACGAAATAGTTTACCGAGGCAGGGTGCAAGCTCGGAAGCGCAAGTTTTGAGAACCACAGGAGGAATACCATCAGGACCGTACGCCTTCTTAGTATTAAGCTATATATATATATATATATATATATATATATATATATATATATATATATATATATATATATATATATATATATATATATATATATATATAATAAAATAATAATAATAATAATAATAATAATAATAATAATAATGTTGCCCTGTCCCTCCACAAAACAATGTCCAAAAATAAAGAAATTAGTAGGTAGCAGGTTTTTTTTTTTTTTTTTTTTATTTTTTTTTTTTTTTTTTTTTTTTTTTTTTAAAGGGGTACGATTTTTGCAAAAAAAAATTTCAAGTGCTTATAACTTTTTTACCTAGATAAAGCTGTTGAATCACTATTATGAATCACAAACAAAATTTTTTTTTATTTTTGTACTTTTTGTTATTAATTTAATGATTTAAGTAAATCATTAATTTAAGTGAATTTTGGCTATTCTACGCCTTTCCTAAATTAAATAAACCTCAATTAAATTTATATATAATTTTTTTGAAGTAAAATTTCAGTGCTTTTGACCTCTTTACAAATTTTAGGCAACCCCGGCCAGAACCCCAGCCCCGGCCAAATTCCATCCCCGGTCGGTCCCTATCTGTAGGTAATACTTCTGAAAAGGCAAATCTTTGCTATCTCTTTATTTTTAATCTAATTCCATCCAGAACGATTCTTGCATCCCTTCTCTACTCCTCCTCTCAGGTATCTCATGTATCTGCTTGTAATTACAAATCACTGGGTGAGATCCTGAGACCTTTTTCCTTTGGCATTCTTTCCAAGTTCTGAGAGAGTATGTACCTGAGCTGGCATCTGTCCTCAATAGCTCTTCTCTCAATAAATTAATACTTATACTTTTCCTCAATTCTGGAAGCTCGGATTTGTTTAGAAGATACCAAAGAGGAGTAGCAACTCTAACCCTTCAAACTACATCCTACAGCTTTCACTTGTGTTGTCTTAAATATTAGAAACCCTCTGCAACTCTCATTTCCTGGATCATCTAGACCTTCATGGCCTTCTTTCTTATCATCAGTATTGTTTTTGATGACTGAGTCAACTGGTAACATACTTTCTTATCTTCTGATTTATGAAATTCTGCCTAAAGGGAATGACAAAAACTAGCCTAGGTTAGAGCCAAAATCTTACCTTGATGGTTTCTTCTCTAGTACTGATAGTTCTTCCTTGAGACCAAATCAGATACCAGATATTAGCCTAATCCACCCTACGGCCCCCAGGACAACTACAACACCGAGCGCTCAGAAATTATAGCAACCCAGATACCCCAACGTGAAAAAGACCCCTCTGATATCTAATCTGTCTGTGATTAGTTGTAGTTTCAAAACCAACAAAAAACTATTCCTTTTGATGTTAGAGTTTCCACTCTATAACTTATAATAACTTATAATTAAATAATCTTAAGCTTAACGTTATCAACTTATAAAAATTAATACAAAGGGAGAATCCTATGACCCTTTCCTAAATAACTCCTTTACCCTTATATAACCTGTAAACCTGAAAAAGAAAAACCTTTATATAAAACAAGTTATAATAGATAAACTCCCTTCTCCTTCTAACTCCTTCCAAACCCTAAACCAAGTCTCTCTGCTTTCGATCAACCTATCACCACTTACGTCTTCTTCTGCTCTTCTTCTTCTTCTTCTTCTCTTTTTCTTAAACCTATAAAATATACAGGGAATATGGGGAATTTTATTCAGTAGCGCTTTAAGAAATTCAAAGATTTTGAGGTATGATACAAGTCAATACGTAAACTCCTTTCCTTTTGATTTCCTGTTTCTCTTTGATTACTCATGTTTAGTTTTCTCTCAGATCATTTCATATCTGTATCTGTTGATGAATGACCTCTTTCTAATTTCATGTTAATTGTGGTGTTTTCAGGGTTCTGTTCAATCTCCCGACTTTATTTTTACATTTCATCAATGATCTCCACAGCACTTTCAGCCATGATCAGTCTTAAGCCAATGACTCAACTCTCCATTAAACTCATTTCAGATTTCCTCCTCCTTTTTAATCCAGATTTGCTTCTCAACTTAATTTTCTTATTCTAATTATTCTTGCAGGTCTGAAGGGATTTCCAAGTGGGGACTTCTAAAGCTTGTGAAATTCAATTCTTTAATTAATTAAAATCTCAACATCTTCCAACTCTCCCTATATCTTTTAACAATATATATATATATATATATATATATATATATAATATATATATATATATATATATATATATATATATATATATATTAGTGATGGCATCCGCATCCATGGAGCATCCTCATCAAAATTAATATCCGCATCCGCACCCGCATTTTCGAAAATTTAACATCAGCATCCGCACTTTCGAAAATTCAACATCCGCATCCGCACTTTTCCAAAATTCGACATCTGCATCCGCAAATTTGAAAATATGACATCCGATCCATCACACTATATATATATATATATATATATATATATATATATATATATATATATATATATATATATATATATATATATATATATATATATATATATATATATATATATATATATATATATATATGAACCGACCGGGGCCCCGGCCAACCCCGGCCCCGGCTAAAATTTTTGGAAAACCGGGGTTTGCCGGCCCGTTTTAAAATGGGAAATTATACTTGAGAAGACAATCCAATTTAAAAAAAAAAAATTTTTAAATTTTCAGCCAATTCTCCTGAAATTTCCAGTGTATAAAGCTTTTTTCCCCAGTGGAAAAAAATCTATTTCTAGCGTTTTTCTGAGTCTATAACTATTAAAAAGTTTTTTTTTTCATTTTGGAAATTTGACAATTTTCAAATGAATGGCGGGGCCAAACCACTTTTTTGGGATGGCCTGAAATTTGTACTGTATATTCAGAATTCTATTGGCAACAAAAACTTGTAACAAACTTTTGTTCCCAGAGTTATAGAAAAAATATTATAAGCCCAAAACTGAACAACTATCAATTTTTTTTTCTTAATCCATCTTTTGGGACAAAAAAAATTAAAACAAAAAACTACAACTATAACATTTTTTTTTTTTGGTGGGTGTATAGAGGAGCTAAGGTAAAGTTCGAGGCAAAAGTATGAGTAAAGAGTTCAGCCTTAGTAGAAAGTAAACTGGCAGTTGTAGTATCAGAATAAAGTAGAGGACGGAAAGAGGAAGAAGCAAAGTTAGAGTTGACATTTTTTGCAAAATGCCAGAAAGGGCAAGAGGAAGAGGAGCCAGAAAGATCATTGCATTTTTGGCGGAGAAAAGAAGAATAGATTTTTCACGATTCCGGGATGAAATATAAATTGAATGAGTTTCAGGAGTTTGAAGACGACGGTAATCTCTGAAGGCAGCATCCCTACGGCGGATAGCGCGAGAACAAGTAGAGTTAAACCAAGGTTTATTAGGTTTAGTAGAAGGGAAAGAATATGGAATGTACGCCTATATGCCAGAGAGAATCACCTCGGTTATACGCTCAGCAAACTTCGAGGGACCCCTCCCACGAAAGCAATAATCATTCCATGGGAAATCAAAGAAGTACAACCGCAAGTCAGACCAGTTAGCAGCAACGAAGTGTCAGAAACGTCTCATTACCGAAGGCGGGGGCCGTTCTTGCGGAAGACTTGAAGAGATAGAACAAGATACGGAGATAAGAAGGTGATCGGATGAACCCAGAGGAGGAAAGAGTTTAGCAGTATAAGGAGAAGGATAAGAAGTAAGGAAAAGATAAAGTATGTTGGGTTCTTCAGCAAGGCGGTCAGGGATATGGGTAGGGAGTTGCACCAACTGCTCAAAGTTGTTCTGGATAGAAAAGTTGTAGGCGACTTCACCAGATGGAGCATGAGAACTAGATGAAAGCCATTGGCGGTGGTGAACAATGAAATCACCTAAAACGATGATTTCGGAGAAAGGAGAAGAAGACAGAATGTGCTCTATTTAGGAGTTCAAATAGTCGAAGATTTTTGAAGAGTCAACAGAATTTGGAGATAAATAGACAGAACAAATAAATTTAGAAGTAGAATTGCAAGAGAGCTTAAGTCAAAGTAGAGAATTCAGAAGACTCCAAATTAGAGACACAAGAGCAAATAACATCGTTGCACACACACACACACACATACACACACACATATATATATATATATATATATATATATATATATATATATATATATATATATATATATATATATATATATATATATATATATATATATATATATATATATATATGTGTGTGTGTGTGTGTGTGTGTAATGTTGCCCTGTTCCTCCTCAAAACAATATCCAAAACTAAAGAAATTAGTAGGTAGCGTTTTTTTTTTTAAATATTTTTTTTTAAAAAAAGGGTACTATTTTTGCAAAAAAAAAAGTCAAATGCTTGTAACTTTTTTTCTAGACGTGATATCAAAAATCAGTTCTCACCAATACAAGAAATATGGGCCAAGATTATTCAATTAAATTTTCAGCTTATGTGGACCAGTGGTTTAACCACGCTACTAATTTTTTTTTCAACTTTGGGTCCAAATAACTTTCAAACCGTTATAGATTCAGAAAAATGCTCGAATACAACTCAGAACTTTGTAAAAAAATTCATATACCCTCAAAATTTCAGGTCAATCAGCCAAATAATATAAAAAAAAAATTTTCAAACAAAATATAAGAAAATTAAGATTATTCTTCTTGCTTTTTTAAAATTTTCTCTTTTTTTCTGTTTCTTTTGACCGCTCATTTTCTGCTAGGAAATCTTCATCTTTGTGTTTTGATTTTTGATACCCCATAAGATTTTGTTGAAAATTTTTTACTTGTAGCACCCGGAGGTCCTCTTCCAATTTTCTAACTGCAGATGCTACATTTAGCTATTTCGAACCTATCCTGAAACATTGTAAAGTACTCCCATATTGCTGAAGCTGATCTTTTAGCCATATTGACTGAAAGTATAAACAAAATAATAATTTTGAAATAATGTAGCTAAATTGATGCAAGTTTGATACATAGCAATAAAATAACAATGATATGTATAAATACAGGTTATATTGATAATTTTATATCTTACATTTTTTCAAACTTTACATTAGTGTCTTACATATATGTAAAGCTGTTAAATCACTATTATGAATAAAAAAAATTTTTTTTTTTTTTTTTTTTTTTTTTTTTTTTTTTTTTTTTTTTTTTTTTTTTTTTTTACTTTTTATTCAAAATTCGTAATTTTCTGAATTTTTTTTTTGAGAAAATGCTATAATCATTAATATAAATGAATGTTGGCTATTCTATGCCTTTTTTATAAGTTAATAAACCTCAATTAAATATATATCCAATTTTTTTAAAGTAAAATTTCAGTGCTTTTGACCTCTTTACAAATTTTAGGCAACCCCGGCCAGAACCCCGGCCCTGGCCCCGGCCAAATTCCAGCCCCGGTCGGTCCCTATATATATATATATATATATATATATATATATATATATATATATATATATATATATATATATATATATATAATATATATATATATATATATATATATATATATATATATATATATATATATATTGTGAGGTTTTTAACCTATGTAATCCCTTTTCCACAGGTTGTGTGGTGCCTATTGCATGTGTTTGTCGTGTGATAATCTAACAGCCCGGCCAAATTTAGGTGACCCCGGCCCCGGCCAAATTCCAGCCCCGGTCGGTCCCTATATATATATATATATATATATATATATATATATATATATATATATATATATATATATATATATATATATATATATATATATATATATATATATATATATATATATATATATATATATATATATATATATATATTGTGAGGTTTTTAACCTATGTAATCCCTTTTCCACAGGTTGTGTGGTGCCTATTGCATGTGTTTGTCGTGTGATAATCTAACAGCACTGGTGCTTTCTTGTGCATGTCCCTTTTGCTTGGCTGCTTGTTAAGATAATCCCATTATCTTACCCTTCATGTATCTATCTAAGATAAGTTTTGGACCATATGACCTTTCATGTCCTATGTCCTCATTTTTTTCTATTATTTTATATATATATATCTTCTTTCTTTCAGGCATCTTTTTCGTAATTTTTCCATACCTAATTTTGTTGTTGGTTAAACTTAAATAAAAATATAATTGTACATTTCCTACATCATTGCATACAATTAGTATTCTAAAGTAGTGATAATATTTATATTGAGGATATATAGAAGTCTTGGTAATCCCTATTTCCATCATTCCATCAAGATTACATAAAATTAGGACCGTATTGGTAATCCATAGTTCCATTCAGATTACATATCGTTAGGACCCTTGCAGCTGAAAGGGGTAAATAAAATATCGATTTGGTAATTTGTCGGTAATCTTTTGAATATACAAATGTAAAAATTCTTAATTAAATTTCTATTGCAGTTTCTATACTGGATTCCATACTTCGAACGTATATCTTATCTTGGAATTCATAGTTCTTATTTTGAAATTCAAACTGTAACGTGATAACTTAACTGATAATCCGACATCGTTGCTTAAATCAGAATTTTTCCTCCAAGCGTCAATTGATCAAAAAATCGATCACTTATATCGACGAGTCTCAATTGAAAACTATTATTCTTAAAGTCGGCAATAATAAATCCACCTTACTAGTGAAAAAGGGAATAGTAAATCTCACTCAGGTCGACGCCAAGTTATCCTTCTGTAACAAATTTAAGTATAGTCCAATATTGTTAATCTATTATTTTAATGGTAATGAATCATTGGTAATACGTTAAACTAAAATTTCACATAATTATTAGTGATATATATATATATTATTATAATTTCTTTTATAAGTTTATATAGTCCATCGTATTTAAAATAAAAACCGAGATAACTCTAATAATAGTAAATTTCAATTTAAAATTTTGTTCATTAATAGAAAAATGTTTTTATTACTTGTAAATTTTGTAAAAAGATTGTAATCCTGTTTGTAAGTAAAGTTAAAATTAGGCGTGTGTGTTTGAATAAATCCTTGTAGATAGCTGTCCAAGTATCCTGTGATACGAACGTTAATCTGAAATCTTTGTAAATTAACACGTTAGTTTAATTACTAAATTAAAAATAAATAATAAATAAAGTACGGCTCGTTTATTACAAACGTACTCGGTTTCAAGCGTTATCTATAAACAAGGCAAGCCGAGTCGCCCGTACATATATATATATATATATATATATATATATATATATATATATATATATATATATATATATATATATATATATATATATATATATATATATAATTATAATTATAAGCATATGCTTATATGCTAATTCCTGTTATATTTTCAGAATTGTATCCATGAGATTAACCATGGATTAATGCAGAAAAGAAATCGAGAGTTATAGACAGATATCATTTACGTTTTCTTGTTGTAGATAATTTCTAACCCTTTTTCATTTTTTTTAGGTGTTGTATAAAAATTTAGCAAAATCAACTTTCAATTTAACAATTTCAATTTTGAAATTCAATATAGAATCTTTAACATCTTTAACAATATTGACTCTAATAAACAAAAAGTGACTTATACAAATACCAATTACATTATTTAACTTTTTCATCACCTGTGTATCTCCAAACAACGCAACGGAATACATGTATGTATTTTAAAATTGTAATGCATGTGTAAAAATTTAACGTAAATAAAATTTATTCAAATTATAAAAAAAATACAAATGAAGTTTATTCTTATAAAATTTTATCTTTATAGTCCCGAGTCTGGGAACTACGTACATCATCTATTCGTCAACGTTCTACGAGTTAACCCAATCTTCGAATTCCATAAGGTTTAAGTTTTGAATAAAAACCGAGCCCATTTTTTGTATAATTCTGGTCTGTTAAGTTCTTTCAACATCATTTATTCGTTCTGATTATCCGTTCTCAAACTGGAGATTTGTCAAATTACCAATTATCTTTGACATCTGTATTTCAACAATTTCTTGTCGACAAATAAACGGATTTTTAATTTCACTTTTCTTTGACCTCATTGCAATAATTTCACTATAACAGTTCCTTTCTGTGATCAAATGGTATTCTCCACGCACCTGAAAATCGCTGATCTTAACGTCATACTGCAACGTCGTCATCTTCAACTACTAGTTCCATCATCGCCTTCGTCCACTGATTATAAACTCACCAGTGTAATCAACAACAACCGTGAGTGTTACTATAACCTTACCTTTATTCAAATTTTGATTTTTTTTCTGTTGGTGGTATAAAGTTGCGTTATATTCCTAATATATATATATATATATATATATATATATATATATATATATATATATATATATATATATATATATATATATATATATATATATATATATATATATATATATATACTGTATATGGAAGGATAGTGTAGTTAGAAAAATAGAGAGAGAAGGGAAGGGTATTAGGTTGAGAAATATGGAGGGCGAATGGGAAGTGAATGTTTTACTTTTTGCAGATGATGCGGTGTTGGTGGCAGAATCTGGAAGAAAAGTTGATAATACTTGTGAGAGAGTTTGAAGGGAAATGTGCAAACTCGAGATTGAAAGTCAATCCAGCAAAGAATAAAGTTATGAGGATTGGAGGTGGGGATGAAGAGATGTGGAGGGAGGAATGGGAGTGTAAAAGTGTGATGATGGAAACTTGAGGACGTGGATGAATTCAAATATCTAGCCATGTTGGGTGGAATGTAAGGGTGGGACGGAAAAAAGAGATAAAGAATAGAGTGGTAGAGAGAATGAAAGTGTTGGGGGGCCTAAGAGAAGTATGGAAGAAAGAGAAAATTTTGAAAGAAATAAAGATAAGAAGGTTTGAGTGTATGTGTTTACCTTCTGTATTGTATGGGTGTGAAACATGGATGATAAGTTCTCGGGCGAGAAAAAGTTTCAATGTCTTTGAGATGAAAGGTTTGAGAGCTATATACAAATTGAGAAGATTGATAGGATTAGAAATAAAATAATAAGGGAGATGTATAAATGGAAGAAGGGTGTAATTGACAGAAAGGAGGAGGGTGTGCTAAAATGGTTTGGACATATGTGTAGAATGAATGAGGAGAGAATGGTTGGCAAGGTACTTAGATCCGATGTGGAAAGGGGTAGGGGAAAGGAAGGCCGAAGTGGAGATGGATGGATGGAGTGAGAGAGATTTTAATGGAAGTAATTTGAGTTTAGAAGAGGGTAGAAGATTTGTGGAGACAGAGAGAGATGGAGGGTTGTGGTGAAAGGGGTTGAAAGGTAAGAATAGGTATGTTTGTAAGCGAATTGTGTCGGTCACCACCCCATGAAAGGGAGATAGGTGATAATGAAATATATATATATTATATATATATATATATATATATATATATATATATATATATATATATATATATATATATATATATATATATTGAGATGAAAGGTTTGAGAGCTGTATATAAATTGAGAAGATTGATAGGATTAGAAATAAAATAATAAGGGAGATGTATAAGTGGAAGGGTGTAATTGATAGAAAGGAGGAGGATGTGCTAAAATGGTTTGGACATATGTGTAGAATGAATGAGGAGAGAATGGTTGGCAAAATACTTAGATCTGATGTGGAAAGGGGTAGGGGGAAGGGAAGGCCGAAGTGGAGATAGATGGATGGAGTGAGAGATTTTGATGGAAGTAATTTGAGTTTAGAAGAGGGTAGAAGATTTGTGGAGACAGAGAGATGGAGGGCTGTGATGAAAGGGGTTGAAAGGTAAGAATAGGTATGTCTATAAGCGAATTGTGTCGGGCACCACCCCATGAAAGTGGGATAGGTGATATATATATATAATATATATATATATATATATATATATATATATATATATATATATATATATATATATATATATATATATATATATATTATATATATATATTAGTGATGGCATACGCATTCGCATCCTCATCAAAATTAACATCCACATCCTCATCAAAATTAACATTCGCATCCGCATCCGCACTTTTCGAAAATTCAACATCCGCATCCGCACTTCAAAAATTCGATATCCGCATCCGCATCCGAACTTTCAAAAATTCAACATCCGCATCTGCACTTCTCCAAAATTTGACATCCGCATCCGCAAATTACAAAATTTGACATCCGATCCATCACTATAATTATATATATATATATATATATATATATATATATATATATATATATATATATATATATATATATATATATATATATATATATATTATATATATATATATATATATATATATTAGGGATGGAGTCAAGAATCAGTATTTGTGGTATTGGGTATTCGGTATTGGTATATAAAAAAAAATTCAGGATCAGTATTGGTAACAAAAAAAGATCAATATCAAAATCGTTCATGAAAGAAAATTGATAATAGAAAGATAATTATGCCTTGACTGAAGTTTGTCACATTTTAAATGTTTATTATTATTATTATTATTATTATTATAAGTATTATTATTATTATTATTATTATTATTTATTATTTTGTAGTAGTTGTTTGTTGTATAGTAGCAGTAATAAAATTGTTTCTGCAATTCGAGTTATATATATATATATATATATATATATATATATATATATATATATATATATATATATATATATATATATATATATATATATATATATATATAGGAGACCGACCTAGGGGCCGGGGAATTTGCTGGAGCCGGGGACAGGGTTTGCCTTAAAATTCGTAAAGAAGTCAAAAGCACTGAAATTTTAGGTTAAGAAAATTTAAATTAATTTTAACTGAGATTAATTTAATTATAATATATATATATATAATATATATATATATATATATAATATATATATATATATATATATAATATATATATATATATATATATATCTTGATTTGTGAACAATCTCACGTGTCAAACTATCTCAAACGAGTGCAGACATATCTACATTTTCCATACATTCAAGTAAGTTTTTGTCTACTCATCTGCTGTATGCTACGAATTCTACATGTACATTTTTATACATTTCGATTTAATGTTTAATTAATTTTAAATTTTTATATTGTTTTCAATTTTTTAAGGATGGAAAAAGCTTATTTTACCGTAAAAATAATTAAAATAAAATAAATATATAAAAATACATATATACCACAAAATCTTGCGATATACACACACGGAAATATCCACGATGTACTGAAGTCTCGAAAAGTGAGCCGCGATATAGCGAGTGATTATTGCATGTCTATTGCAGTCTAATGAGGTAAATATAATAGTTAATAGTACTAGTTTCATTATCAAAATATTGGTGACATTAAATTAAGTTTTAAAGACTTCAAGTAACAAAAATTTAAAAATTTTTAGGAACCTAAATTTTCTGGATTCTCATCGTCACGTTATGTTGTCATGTGGAAGAAGGGAAAGTCAGCAGGAATGGATGGTATATATGGGGAGATGATAAGGGTGGGAGTGATAGTTGACTGGTTGGTGAGAATGTTTAATGTGTGTTGGGGAGAGGGAAAAGCGCTTCAGGAGTGGCAAGATGCTTGCATAGTGCCAATATATAAAGGGAAGGGGGATAAGATGGTGGCCTAGGCCTCCGTCATACAATTGTTATTTTTATCTGATTTTATTTATTTTCTTTTTCAAAAAAACTTTCCTGTTTATTTATTTATTCTTTTATTGTTGTTCTATTTAATTGAAACTTTAAAGGGGTTACCAGATGGAAGAAACGGCTTTATTTGCTTAGGCTCGTGAGGCCTAGATCTTTACTGTTATATGTATAAAAAAAATTTTCCTCTTACCTTATTTGTTAATTTTCTCTTATTTATAATATATTAAATAGTTGTGGTTTAGGATACTATTCTTACTTGATAGTCTTTATTGTTATTTTTTATATTTCCCAAAGATATTACATTATTCATATCAATACAAGTCATGTCTCCACAACGTTATTTTTAAATCTACTTCAAAAATGAAAATTGCCTAATCATATTATAACCGGCAGGTGCGATACTGTAATAATCGATATATCATTCCTAATATCGATATATCATTCATGATATTATTGCAAATAATTACAAATTTATATAAAAATCGATATAATTTTCATTCTAATACTTGCAACAATGGCTCTATTTTGCTTAGGCTCGTGAGGCCTAGATCGTTACTGTTATATATATAAAAATGTTTTTCTCTTATCTTATTTGTTAATTTTCTCTTATTTATAATATCTTAAATAGTTGTGATTTAGGATACTATTCTTACTTGATAGTCTTTATTGCTATTTTTTAAATTTCACAAAAATTTTACATTATTCACATCAATACAAGTCAAGCCTCCACAACGTTATTTTCAAATCTATTTTAAAAATGAAAATTGCCTAATCATATCATAACTGGCAGGAGCGATACCGTAATAATCGATATATCATTCCTAATATCGATATATCATTCATGATATTATTGCAAATAATTAAATATAAAATCGATAATTTTCATTTATATATATATATATATATATATATATATATATATATATTATATATATATATATATATATATATATATATGGACCGACCAGGCCCTCGGTCACGGCAAACTCCAGCCATTTTTACTGACCCTGGCTAAAAATCAAGAAAAACTGGGGTTTGCCTGCTAGGGTTAAAATGGCAAATTATACTTATTAAGGGGACAGTTCAATTGAAATATTTTTTTTTAATTTTCAGCAGATTCTCCTGAAATTTTCAGTGTAAATAGCTTTTTTCCTGCTGAAAAGAATCCATTTCTAGCATTTTCCTGAGTCTATAACTGTTAAAAAAAAATTTTTTTTTTTTTTTTTTTTCAAAATTTGACCTTTTTTCAAATAAATCTGGAAAATATATTCAGAATTCTATTTGCCACAAAAGCTTGTAACAATTTTTTTCCCAGAGTTATAGGAAAAAAATGTTATAAGCCCAAAACTGACCAACTATTCAAAAAAAAAAAAAAAAATTTTTTAAATACCTTTTTAGACAAAGAAAAAAAAAAGAAAAATACAACTATAACATCTTTTTTTTTTGGTGGATGAATAGAGGAGGGATGGTGCTACAAATTCCTCTCTACACTTTATTCGATGCAATTCGTTGGTTTCGAGATATAACCTCTCAAAAAAGGTCCATTTTTGACCAAATTTCAAAAATTCCTAAAGTTTGAGAGGCTATATCTTGCTTCAGACAAATAGCCCTTAATAATGCACTAAATTAAGTTGTAGCCCTGTCCCTCCTCTAAACAATATCCAAAAATAAAAAAAAAATTATTTAAATAAAAAATAAAAAAAAAAAAAAAAAATAAGGGTACGATTTTTGCAAATATTTTTTCAAGTGCTTATAACTTTTTTCTTGATGTAATATCAAAAATCTGTTCCAACTAATGCGAGAAATTGAGCCTATGGTTATTCAGTTAAATTTTCAGCTCATGGGGACCAGTGGTTTGACCCTGCTTTTCATTTTTTTTTTTTTTTTCAACTTTGGGTCCAATTAACTTTCAAACCGTTATAAACTTGGAAAAACACTCAAAATCAACTTAGAACTTCGAAAAAAATCCATATACCCTGAAAATTTCAGCTCAATCAGTCAAATAATAAAAAAAATTTAAACAAAATATAATAAAATTAAGATTTTTTTCGTTTTTTAAAAATTTTCTCTTTCTTTTCTGTTTCTTTAGACTGCTCCTTTTCTGCTAGTGAATGTTTATTTTTGTGTTTTGATATTAGATGCCCCCATAAAGATTTGGTTAAAAAATCTTTACTTGGGGCACCCAGAGATCCTCTTCTAAAATAATTTTGAAATAATGCAGTTAAATTGTACAATTTTGATACATTGAAGTAAAATGACAATGATGCGCATAAATACAGGTTATATTGATAATTTTGTTACATTTTTTCAAACTTTACCTTAGGATCTTACCTAGGTAACCTGTTGAATCACTATTGTGAATCAGAAAAAAAAAAAATCCAAAATTTTTTGTAGTTTTTTTAAACTTTTATTATGCAAAATCTGTCATTTTCTGGAGAAAATGAATATAATCATTAAGTAAATGTTCGCTATTCTACTCCTTTCTTATAAATAAATAAACCTCAATTAAATTTATATCTTATATTTTTAAATTAATATTTCAGTGCTTTTGACCTCTACAAATTTTAGGCAACCCTGGCCCTAGCCCCAGCAAAATTCCAGCCCCAGAAAGTTCATATATACCGTATTATATATATATATATATATATATATATATATATATATATATATATATATATATATATATATATATATATATATATATATATATATATATATATATATATATATATATATATATATATATATATATATATATATTAGGGAGGCACAAAAAAAGTTTAATTTTAATTATATTATTATTTTTGAAAGGCCTTGAGCAACCTCTAAATATGATTCTATTTCTTTCAAATTTTGTTTCAATTTTTTTTTTTTTTTTTTTCAAAAAAAAAAAAAAAAAAAAACTTTGTACCTAAGACTTGAAATTAAAAAAAAAAAAAAAAAAAAAAAAATAAATATATATATATATAATATATATATATATATATATATATATATATAATATATATATATATATATATATATATATATATATATATATATATATATATATATATATATAGCTGCTTTGTGTTTTCAAAGAAAAGCTCAAAGAGACATGTTTTAAATTAAAATGTTTTATGAAAGCTTAATATGAATATTTTGGCAACATATTTAAAAAAATGATTTTAAAACTATATAAACCTCCACAAAATACTTGATATCAACTTTAAAGTTAAAACTAAAACCAAAAAAAAACAAATGAAAAATGGTTTACTGATTTGTTTAAAAAAATGCTTTTTCTTTTGTCCCAAGAAACCACCACAAGGAAAATTGAAAAATACAATTATAGTCTTCTCCAATTCATATTAATCATTTATATGATATATATAAATATTGTATACTTATTTATTAAAACTATCTAAAAATTTTTAACACACCCACAAAATTTTAGGACTGAAATACTAAACTTTAAGCTAACCTGAATTTGGTTCCGATATAACTAAAATAGAATAAAAACTTCTTCATTTTTCACATTCAAACTTACTAAACATGACTGCAAAAGAATATATATATATATATATATATATATATATATATATATATATATATATATATATATATATATATATATATATATATATAATATATATATATATATATATATATATATATATAAGTGATGCACCAGAGTGATTTTTGGCTGGAACCAGTCTCCAGCTTAAAAAAAAAAAAAAAAATTCTCTTGCTGGAAGCCAGAGACAGATTTCTAAAGTGTTGGATATATATATATATATATATATTATATTATATATATATATATATATATATATATATATATATATATATATTATATTATATATATATATATATATATAATATATAATATATATAATTTTCATTCTCCCAGGAAGGACTTTGTTCCTGTCAGTGGGATCTTTCGAGGAAGATCCTTGGGTTTCATGGGCCCATGGAGGATACCCCAGGCTGGGCCAGGCCTATTGCGCAGGTGCTAGAGATTAATTTTCCATCAGTGATGAGAGCACTTCACTAATGTAATCATTTTAATGACTGAGTCATTCTAAGCTAAAAAGCACAATGAGAAACTGCTCACGCTTCTGGTCCTGACCAAGACTCAAACCCTGGTACTCTTGCTTGCTAGGCGAGTGTTCTGCCACTGATATATATATATATATATATATATATATATATATAATATATATATATATATATATATATATATATATATATATATATATATATATATATATATATATATATATATATATATATATATATATATATATATATATATATATATATATATATATATATATATATATATATTGACAAGGTGTACATTAATCATTCTATCCTTTCAGAAGTATTTGTGAAAAACAAATATAATATTTTATAATCTCTCAACTATCCATGTTAGTGATCCCAAATTAAACAAGATTGTGTGTACAGTGTTAAGGATTTCCACAGCTGTATTGAAGACCAATTTTATGCATTAGCAAATCCTCGGACCTCCGAGTAAGTGACACTTTTATATCCATATTTATTCTATATAAGTGTTAACTTATCTTAAGAATTAGGGCCAAATTTAATTCTGTGTTCCTGTTCCAGGAACGGGCTCCAGATCCTATTTAGGAAGCTTGGCAGACTAAGGCACATCTGTGACGAATCCTTTACCCAACTTGGTTGAATCTCTGGCATTACTAACGTTTATTTAAATATCATATTCCTCACCAAATTAATGTAACCTTATTTGAGAATTTTCTTGTGTTTCTTTTGCTTTTGCTTTTTGATAAATCAAATATCTAGAAATTTATAAATATATTCCCCTGGTACCCCAGTTAAATTTCTCTCATTTCTAACAACTTTTGCAACTCACATATTTATTATTATTATTATTATTATTATTATTATTATTATTATTATTATTATTATTCATTAACACTTACAAACCAACTGGCAATATTGAATACAATTAGCTAAAGCTGGAGCATGTCATCATCGATTATAAGAAGTTTCTTGATGCAAGTACACTGCAATATGTGGCATCCCACCAAGAACATTTAGTTTTGAACAAATGGAGCCTTCTGTAATAAATCCGGTCATTGTGTCTACCCTGATGTTTATGTCAGAATCAGGGGCGTTAAAAGGGAGAGTCAAAAAAGTTATTTGTTTTGAACTATTTTTCTAGTTTTTCTTTTTTTTTTTTTTTATCAGTAGTACTGATGATCATTACAAAATCAGTTATTTATTTTAAATTATTTGTTTTATGTTCATTTCTATGTCTTTATGTTAAATGGAAAGATGTTATTAATTATTTTCATTTTTCAGAATATTGATTTTTATTATTTTTGAATTTATATGTTTTACATTCAAATATTAGGCCTCCACCAATAGGGAATTAAATTGTTCATACAAGGAAAGTGCCTTCAATAAGGTAAAGTTGTATATACTTATTATATTATGTAAGCGATGTTAATTATTGACTCTAATGTGTATAATGGTAATTGTAACACATACCTAATATTAATGGGATAAAGATTTAATAAAACCAATCTCCATAGGCTTCCAGTATCGGGACTAAATTATACAGAATCCAGTCCTGGACATCTTACTTGTTAGACCATTACAACCTGTGGACGTCTAATTCTGGTTGTCGACCATTCCAGCTTTGTATCATTACCAGATCTCCAACGGTAAATTATCCATTCAGTATCTTGTAGCATTGAAGAAGAAACCAAGATACTATACCCAATTCAGAAATTATACAAGGAAAGGAAGAGAGAAGCCATCTACAACTACCAAATTAGATAAGCCAAAAATATTATATAATCTTCTTCCAACTCCTGTATTTCATCACTAACAACTCCACTTAAGAGGAAAATACTTCTCCTATTTTAAGTATTAACTGACACAGCAAGTTGTTGCCAATCCCCAACCCTATCCCATTAATAGAGGTTAAATACCGGACATTCCTTAATAAACAAGAGTGCAAAATTAATGATAAAACGAGATAAACTATAAAATTTTGGTTTGTTTTTAAATATAATTCCATTTAATAAAAGTTAAACTTATTCATTTTAATAAATCTTTTTTTGTTTGATTAGCAATTCATCATCAAGTAAATGTAATATCAGTAAACATTTCTTTTACTATCCCTCATCCCTTATACTTTAGTTAAATTGTTTGATTGATAGTAAAACTAGGTTCGTTAAAGTTAATTGACTAGTGCAAATAGTGTCCCATATAAACGTGCAAAGCTTGTGATAGGTTGGCCCCTTTTTCATGGCTGACGGATTTGAATGTAATATATAGGTGTTCCATCAAATCTTGGGTCATTTTCCAAAAGTCCTGTGTAGGCAGGTTAGTTCATTCACAGGTTCTAGCTCTCCCTAACAGCGTGTCATCTGTGACGTTTTGGCAAATGGGACCCAGACTGGAGTATTACCAAAATGCCATCATAGTCTCAAGCTTCTATATGTGAATGGCATTTTGAGGGGCACAGTTACCACTATAGGGAAATGATCACTTCCCATATAAGGTCCTGTTGTGATGGAAGCAGATACAAAAATACCACCTCCGAGGCAAAGCATAGCTCTATATGGGTCAATACACGTGGTCTGATTAGGTGGAGTAAGAAAAAGATAATATTTGTCTATTGGAGCAGTGTTTGAAAGAGGGCTATTCCTATTTTGTTACAACATGTACGGGGTATAGATGACTCCCAATAAGAATGATGGGCATTAAAATCATCATAAATAAGCACTGGGTGTTGCAGTTGATGGAAATAATGAAGAAATCCCTGGCTGTCATTATCTTTATTAGGGTTATAGCATATGAGGATGGAGTACCATTTCGATGATATGTTAATATGAACAGCTAAGACCTCCATTCCTCTCCCAGGATAGCATTGAAGTGGGATAATAGCATAAAGAAGGCCTTGCTTTATAAGGAAAGCCAAACCACCACCCTGTCTATCAGGCCTGTCTGCCCGTTCCATTTTGTAACCATGAAAATAAGGAATGTATTTTTTCTTTAACCATGATTCACACAGTCCTCACAAGATGGGGCTGAGAGGAGACCATATAAAACTAAAGATCAGGTAATCAAGGGAGGAGAGAGAGCGAGGATTCCAAAATATGAACAAAGGGTTTTTGGCCATGATCCTGTGAATTTGAGGTTAAAAGGGTGAGGAGATCAGGAAGAATATTCTAGAATTAAATATATTCTTTATAAAAATTGCAAATATCATTTCACCACACAGCCCGGTCCAATGAAATTGGAATGGCCTTAGGGAAGGTCTAAAATTAAGCTTTCAACTACCAGCGACACTTCTTTGAATGTTATATTATCTGAATAAATCAGTTGAAATTGAATCCTACCTAGACCTTGCGTAATAGAAGTGAAACTAAAAGTAAACGTAAATTCAGAAATTTAAATTTAACAAAGAAATGAAGAAAATATTCCCCTCAATACGAGGGTGCCACAGTAAATTTCTTCTCGTTCTAATCAGTTTTATTTCTCTCTCTCTCTCCCCCTTTCCCTACTTTTCTTTCATATTTCTTCCATGGAAATCTTTCTTTGTAAATGATTTCTCCTGTGTAGGATCTCTTTGTTGCTATCCGCTGGACTTCCCCTTACACAGTGTATATGTAACAGTAAGGAGGGTTCTGGGACCCTGTTGCACAGTGAAAACCACTGCAAATGTAACACCATTGGTGAGACCTGCATGTAAGAGACCCATGGCTATATTGGTAACAATTCTAATATTTAAGTACAGGAAATATATATAAGGTTTAACCTAATAGATAGCAGAAGCAATAGCCACTCTATCCAGCAAAGGACCCGCAAACATTAAACAAATTATATATATGTGAAGGAAGTCTTTGGTTATTCTGAAATAATGTTAGCCTCCTGACTTCCAATAAAATTGAAGATCCAATAATCTGTAAACTATTTGTGATATCATCTTCAGTGTAATCAAGACCAATTGCCCCAATTTTGCCATATGTGACATCCCTGCTCTCCAGAGATTGCATTTGACATTCCATGCACCCAGTTTGATGACTTTGGTGAGGTCAATTTTGTCAAGGGAAGAAACCTGGAACCTGAGGGATGCACCCCTTCCTAGGACCTTTAGAGTTCCACCAATAATATATATTTGAAAGATGGAGCCATGGATGAAATGACTGGTTTTCTGGAGGTTCAAAAATATATGTTCCCCATCCACTGATTGAATGAGAACAACAGGATATAATGTGCCTTTAGAAATGGATGCCTGCATAGAATTGTCAACTGCTGTGTCAAGTTGGCTGGAAAGTTGGGTCAGTCTAGACCTAGTAGTATTAGACGGCTGTTTATCGGAAAGGTGTTTTGATAATTTGGCCTGAGATTTACCTGTCTTCCAAGGAATTGATATGTCTCTTTAAGGATTGAATGTCCACCTCCATATCTTGTCACTCGCACACCGATGAGCTGGGGAGGGACGTACAATTTTCAGCCATCTGATGGGGTAGGCCCACCAAAGGATGGATCAAAGTTTTTAGACACTGTGGAAGAGTGAGATAGTGAAAGTAGGATTCTGAAGCCAACTCTCATAGTGGAAAGCCATTTTTTATTCCCTGCTTTTTCCTGTTTCGGCTAATGAGTAATGCGGCTGCGGATGGCCTGCACGATTATATTCCTGTCAAAAGTGTCGTCCATGCAGCTGTGGACACCAGCTCATGGACTGAGGTTGGAAAGCGTAAGAGATCATCCTTTCTAGATGATGGGGAGCGATTGGTAATTAAGTCCAGGGTCCCTGTTGGCGCACCCCCGGCTCAGGGTTCTTCTCGTATGTCATCTGAGTTAGGTCTTCCTTCCAGTTCCACAGCTGGTGGATGGAACATTGTGATTGTTGTCAAATCTATAGAGGATAAAGCCATTTTTATTAGACCTCGCACAGTTACTGCGCCCCTCAATGACTCACCTTTTAGTAAATATATATATTATTGAAGATTCAGTGTACTTATTGGGTCGTGGGGTTGGCTACAAATTTGAGATTCTGCACTTAAGTAAACTTGGTGTTGCCTTGTCTAACATCAAGAATCTGGGCCCTTACGATGTTCGCTGTTGGGTCCCAAATTCATTTCAAGATGATCCTTTGAAAATTCATTATGGTAAGATAAGCCCTGTCAATGTAGAGGAGGATATCAATGCTCTCAAGGAGGATACTCGGGTTCTTGGTGATAGTGGTGCAGTTGTTTTGGATCTCCTTCGAGTGACATCTCACAAGGAAAATGCCGATGGTTGTGTTACAGAGGTTCCTTCCTTATTGGTCAAAGTGAAATTCTATGGTGCCCTTCCTCGCCGGGTTGCATTTGGTCACTCTGTTTATCCAGTGTCTACTTGGGTTCCAAATGTCAAACAGTGCTTCAACTGCTGGCATTTTGGTCATGATCAACTCTCACGTAAAGCGACAGTGCGGTGTGCCAAGTGTAGTAAATTTCATAAGGCTGCTGGTTGTCTTAATGATCCTTTTTGTTACTTCTGTGGTGGGAGTCATGTCATCTGATATAGCCAGTGCCCAGTTTTTCAACAAGCTTTGCAGATATCAAAAGAGCATGCTGGGGAGATGGAGGGGGCAAGGAGGGCTCCTCTCACTATAGAACTCCAGAAATTGAACCAAAGGAAAACTGGACTCCTCCACTTCCTCGGCCTTTGACCACCCAGCCTCTAACTCCAGGCAGGGTAAGCCGTCCCCATCCCAAGCCAGGTTCCTCAATTAAGACTTTTGCAGGTGTTCTTGCGGATTTACATGATACTGACTTGGAGATCTCTGATGGTGAGGATATGTTGAGTGTCACAAGTAACTTATCTAACTGTTTTTCTCATTCCTCTTCTCAGGGTAAAACTAAGGGTCAGACTACTTCCAAGTATTTTCGAGATAGTGCTCTAAGGAATGTGCTCGATGGTCCTTCCAACGGGTCTATCGAAGCCCAGACTGGAACATTTCCGAGGTATAACCATCCCCATCCCCAGCATATGGGTATCAATTTCAGTTCTTCAGAGTTTGGTGTTTGATGTCTCAAACAAATTGTTCTTATTGGGCAAAAATTTTTTGACTCATTCCTTACATCAGTCTTTCAGTACAGCTTTGTTTACAGTTTGTGGTGATATCTTTGTTTTGGTCAAATCTTTTCAGGATCATTATGATCATTAGTATTATATTCTGATATGCTAGTTTTATATTTTTGTTTCTGCCAGTTCCCTGTTTTATGCCATTTCTGTGCCTATGACTACTTAGTTTTTACCTTTTTGTTTCACTTTGTTTTTTTGGGCTTTTTCTATCTTGAATGCAACTTCTCCTCCTAAAGGGGTTTTAATTTTGCCTTCCATCTGTGAGATCTGCTTCTAGTTGCCCTTTACCTTCAAGACTGCATGGTTGAAGCTGATATAAGATAGCAGCTATGGTCAATAGGCCATGATGCCTTACGACCATTCACCATCTTCAAGTATCCAAGTAAGAGAGAGAGAGAGAGAGAGAGAGAGAGAGAGA